>PITA01006896.1:0-96103 GCA_004023965.1 Spilogale gracilis | reverse complement strand
CCTCCAGACCCTCCAATTTGTTTCTACCTTTTTGCCGATGTTCTTTGTCTCTCGTGGCGGTCCAGAAGTGGGAAATATCACATTTCAGGCTGGTTTCATGGGTGTTCACGGTGGTCTTGTAGTGGTTTTTTTGCTGGAATTCAGCTCTCTTCAGGGAACTCCCCGAAATGCGGTCACCTGGCCTTCCACCATCTTGACCTTCCTATTATTCTTTTTTTAAAAAATATTTTATTTATTTATTTGAGAGAAAGAGAGTGAGTGAGAGAGAGCATGAGAGGGGAGAAGGTCAGAGGGAGAAGCAGACTCCCCACAGAGCTGGGAGCTGGATGTGGGACTTGATCCTGGGACTCCAGGATCATGACCTGAGCTGAAGGCAGTGGCTTAACCAACTGAGCCACCCAGGTGCCCCATGACCTATTATTCTTAAATCAATCACTTGCCTTTTGGTTTTTTCATCTACTCTAATAGAATACTTATTATCTAATACTCTAGTAGAGTATATAATACTATTGCAACTTTTTTTGATACTACTTTTAAGGCTTGCCTAACCAAGCAATAGGGAACATTTAATTAGCATTAGGGACTGATTATAGCAGGAATTTTTAAGCCACGCTCAGTAAAGGCACTGAAATTTTATGTAAAACTTGGTGAATTCATATACACTTTTCTTCTAAAAGTGCCTTTAGCGTTCGTTTAATTGCCAAAGAAAGGGTCTCTAATTCGAAATAGGCAAGAACTACTTAAAATGAGAATGATGTTATGGAATATTTCATTTTCAAAACATTTTGCCCAAATGTTCTGAGGAGCTTTTATTTGTATCTAGTACTAAAGCAAACAGAGAGCAATAAGTACACAAATTAATTGTCTTACTGGTGTAACATATGTGCTCAGATTGCTATGTCAGCTGTTTTATTATCCACCACTACTGCTTAGCTATTGGCAATGTTGGTATGCCACTTTGCTTTTGTTGCCTATAGATCTTTTTGTCCAGTCATTCATGATCATCTATTACCATATTTCTAGGATTCATTTATAAATTCATTTCTGAATATGTTTTGTGTGCTACTAAATACCATATAGAATGCTCCATGAGTCACTTAGATGAAGATAAGATCTAGTGCTAGAAGGATCATCAGGGGCCATAGCTTCAAAAATTTATGTGTCAGCCTAAAGATTTGGGAATTCATTTATAGAAAATAAGAAAGCACCAAAGGGTTCTTAGGTGAGATATGACACAATGAATTTGAATTTGAATTTTCTATGGATCACTCTTGTAGTAGAATGAAAGATGAATTTCAGGGAGATAAGGCCAAAGTAAGAGGTAAAGAAAACCCTGCTTTTGCCAAGTGGGGGCTGGATCTGAAATAGTGGACTGATTTTAGAAATATTAAGGAGGGAAGATTCATGGGACCTACATACATTTAGCCATAAGTAAGATAGAGAAGATAGAGGAAAAATAACTTTTGGGGGGGAGCATCCTTAAGATTTTTGTTTAAGATTTTTGCTTTGGTTTGTTTTGAAATCTTATACCCATCTTTGAAACTGTACAACAAACACCTGAAGGTTGAGATTTTAAGCCAGAGGAATCAGTTGGGGATTTAAAAAGACATCTGGGAAATGTCTTTTCATCATTTATGAAGTAGCTAAATCACAAAAATGGGTGAGATTATGAGACTAGTCAGTAGGACAATAGAATAGAGATATAGTACCAGTGAAAACAGTGATGGGAGTAGCTGTGAGCCTTGAGTTGTATGACTGCTTACACTTTCCATGGTGGGCTCAAGGAGAGGAACCGTTAAAAGAGACAGAAAAGGAATAGTCAGAAAAATCTGAGGAGAAACTAGGGGATATAATGTCATGTAAACAAAGGTACAGAGTTTAAGAAATCAACAATATCATTCAATGCAAAGATGCAGAAGAGATAATATAAGAAAATCAGCTTTTTAATTTAGCATTTATGAATTGCTTGCTGATTGATAATGCAATCTCTACGGATTTGCTTGTCTCCTATAATGTATTTGACCAATGACATTAAAAGCCATTTTTATTTATCTAATTATTGTTTTATTGATATTATGCTATTTCTATTTTATATGAAGAATCAAAGCAGTATACATGTGGATATGATGTTATATATTTCTCAGATAATGTTTATTCTGGTAAGTCAGTAGCCAAAATGACTGTTATGAACTCATTCACTGAAAGGTTTCATGTAAAAATCCATACTGGTTTTTCATAAGTATGTTTTTTTATCTTTACATTAGTGGAGGGGAGAGGCCTTTACCTACCTTAATCAGTCATTGGATGAGGTTTGCTACAGAGAATGGGCATAATCTTAGAGGAGGCAGCTGCTCTGGTCAAGGGAACTTTAGGGGGTGGGAAGAACAGAGCTGTGTGTCAGCAGTCGAGTAAAGTGAGTTTAAAATAAACCCACAGAAACGGATGTATAGTGAATATTTTTAATAAGGCTTAACTTATTTTATTAAGCGCTTGAATAAAGGACCTAAATATTATACATGGCTGAAGACTTTGTATGGCCAGCCCCTAAATAAGTCTTCATTCTCAACTTGCACAAACTCTTTTCTCCCACCCCCCTACTATTTTGTGTTCCTGAAACTGGTCATCCTCCTGGCCTTGGAATATAAAATTCTCTTTACCTGGAATCTACTCCCACACCCCCATTTCATAATTACTTACTCTTAGTTCACAGCTCAACAGAAAGTGTTACTTTCTAGGGTTCTTTTCCCTAACACTAAATATGTGCTCTCTTTCTCCTATTTGATAGTCCATGGTGTTAGGTGACTTCCCTTCAAAGCATTTGTTAGAGTCGAAACCATATTCATAGTCATGAGTCTATAGGATAGTCTATATGTTATAAATAAAGGCAATAAATTTCTTTTGGCTAAAGAAATGAATGAATGAACCAGTAATTTTAGATAAACGTCATGTGGTATTTTCTAGAACATGTTCCATAAAATAATAACAATGGTAAAAATTTTTGTAGAGTAATCACTTCTCACCTCTCAGGATTTTCTTATCTTGATCTGAAATCTCTGGTTGTATTTTATCAACCTTCATCCAAAGATTAAAAAAAACAACTACTGGAGTGTGTACTACATGTACAAGTAAATAGGGTACAAATCTCAGTGTGGGCTCCCAAGCTACCTGGAAAAGTTCAGTTAATGAAGTCGGGTGCTCCATTAGATAGCAATTGCTTTTTCCTTTGTTTTCTGTGACAAACCAGGCAAAGTCTGCTGCTGAAAGTAAGTAAATCTTGCAAACCTAGCCATCATAACCACAACGAATCATTCCTTTGCTAAAGCTTTTAATCTCCACTGCTGAAAATGTGTTTCTGACCAGGATGAAATATCTCTTTTTGCTCCAGTTTACAAAAAATGCTCACATGAAACCGAGTGCACACTTCCAATTTCAATTAAATTCTAATGATATAATTTGCTCCCTACACTGTAGGTTCTTACTAACCAAACAGAGAGAGCTAGGATGCTGCTGTGACGTGGCCTGTGACAGGGACTTGGGGAGGCTACAGAAGTCGGTGCTCATAGTGACCACCAGTCTGGCCCACCTCTAGTGTGGGAAATATTTGTGAACACATGAGGTAACTGCTCAGCATGAAAATTTCCTGAAAAGTCTGATCCTTGTGCCCGACTGGTTTCTTACTTTGGGCTCCCAACTTTCAGTCACTTAGAAAGCTTTTGAAAAATGAAGATTCCCAACCCCATATCCAGATTGTCTTAAGAAGCACCTTGGAAAATTTAGATAGAAGTGATCTGTGGACTACAGTTCCTGGGAACACTGTCCTGGGGGATTATGTTCCAACCCCTTAGCATATGTGATATGGGACCTATGATTGTGTCCCACTGAACACCAACCCGTCATTCCCGTGCTTCTTTTCCAACCTCCTAGTTGCAGGGAGTGCTGAATGTTAACACTGCTGTTACCTTATAACTGTTGTCTTTCTTCATACTTTCCCCTTTGCTTTGATTGCCCTTCCCCAGTTTCTGTATAGTTAAGTCCAATTTTCAAGGCTCATTACAAATGTCAACTCTTCTCTAAAGCCCCCTCCTCTGGGTACACCTTTTCTATACTACACAGCAGAGACAGCAAATAGACAATGTATAGACTGACTTCCAGCCCATAGCCATCACTGACTGACCAAGTCTCTGACTTCATGTCAGATCCTTCTAAATCATGCTCTAGAAGCTAACAGCAATCTCTGAGGTTTAGTGAACAAATGAAACCTGTTGGCCATTCTAGCTGTTAATTTTTAAAATTATCATTATTACTATAGTTCTACTATTCTATAGCACTCATTTGTTTATATGTGTGTCTCCTACTAGACAGACACAAGGATCATGCCTTTTTATCATCAGCTCCTGTCCTAGTAGCTGGGACAAAGTAGGCTCACAATACATGGTTAATTGAAGAATTCATAAATGAATGATACTACTTGCTTGAGGAAGTGTTCATCTACACTTTAGAAATAGCTTCTGGTCTTTTATCCCTTTGATTATAGCTTCACTCAATAAATGTCTTCATAATCATTCATATGAGAACAAAAGAGTCTGTGGGAGAAATATTTTCATTATATCATTGATATGCTGTGAAGATTTCTAAAGCAAGATTTATAACAATGAACATTTAGTCAGTGATGCTAAAGCATTGGGACTGCTCAACCTCTGATCATCAGGAGTTAACAGAAGATGAGCAATTTAAGGCTAAAGAAGTCTCCTCTGTCTTAATTCCTACTTATCTTGGGCAAATGTCATTTTATCATCATCACAGCAGTAGCATTTATTGAATGTCCTCTAGGCTTATGACTTTAATATATGAGGGTTTCACTCTACTGACCTGCCCTTAAAGAGCTTTAATAAAGCTTATTCTCCTTAATGGGTTGAGATAAGATTGAAATGGAATGAAATTGGCATAATCAGAAAGAAGGAACCAGAAGGAACAAATGTTCAGAGAAGAAGGGATAGAATTCTTAAGTATCTTCAAAATAGAAGCATTAAAACTTTCAAAGTCCTTGTTATTAACAAGAATAGTATCATTCGTAACATTACTGTGGGTTTATATAACAAGTATCCTCCAAAGAGCTCAAAATAAAATAAATTTGCTGATGATGGTTGTCCAGTTTTATGAATTGACTCTCCAAATAAGTCATTAATATGGGTGAGAAAAATATAACCTCTAGGACTAATTATTCTAGCTTCCATAGCTCTTTAAGGACATTTAGGCATCAGACAAATGTTTGCTGAGAGAATTAGCTGGCAGAACACATGTAGTGTGTTAGCTGGGATATACATTTGTGGGAGGTTAGTTCCTAAAGAATAGCCTGCAATTTTTCCTAAAACATAGGAGTCATTTTTAGAAAAGATCTCTTGATGGCTAGACTTGATTGTCACTCATAATTGTCCTCAAACCCTGTGGACCCTATTTTCTAACATTGTTTCCCATTTGTTCTATTGGTTTAACAAACACTTTGACTTAAACATTCATGTTCAGATCTCCCTGGCTAATGAAAAATACTACAGTGACAGATTGGCGTATCTCAAAATGTTCTAACTAAAAAAAAAACTATCTCAGAGTTATAGCAAGAATGATTTGGATCCCTCAGAGAGGCAGCATGGATAGGAATAAGACTGAGGAGCTTGGGAGAAATGTAAGATGAATTAAATACAAGATTATTCATAGTTATAATTGCAAATGATTGAGAATGATTTAAATGTCCGCTGATAGTGGGCTGGTTAACAAATTATGATAAAAAAAGACTAAGTGGCCATAAAAAAGAAGTTTTTTTTTCTAAGCTGATATTGAATATTAAAAATTTTTTTTAAAAAAGCAAGTTGTAGAGAAGCTTACATTGTGTGTTAGCTTGTGTTTTAAAAGTAGCAATTATGTATACACACATATATATTTTTGCTTATTCAGGCTTATAATTTTTCTTTTAGGACTTATCAAAATCTAACAAAGTTATCAATCTAAATCAGTCTAAAGGTTGATTACTAACCTTTGCAGTTTCAATCATGTGATTATTATAAAGCATTTTTAAAAAAATAAGTAAATACAATTTTAAAACAGCAATTGAATTACAAATAAAAGGATATGGACACAAGAATTTTGCCTGGGTTCGAAGCTTGGCTCCACTACTTGCAGCAGGCTGTGTGAATTTTAACT
Organism: Spilogale gracilis; assembly: GCA_004023965.1. Lineage (NCBI taxonomy): Eukaryota > Metazoa > Chordata > Mammalia > Carnivora > Mephitidae > Spilogale > Spilogale gracilis. The sequence continues at coordinate 89,908 of PITA01006896.1, read as the reverse complement.
TCGTGAGCCAGAGTCCTCATCTACAAAGGGTGACTGAAATAGTGCCCACTCCAAATCCTCTGGGAAAGAGTAAATGAGGTCACACATTGAATGCATTTTCTGACACATAACACTACTCAATAAAGGAGGCCATTATTGTTATTACTAAGTTGTAACAACTCATTGGGCTAACTTGCTTAGTTTTGTTGTGGTTTCTTTGTTAAATACTCCTTGAAATGGGATTTTCCACTTTGTGTATCAATTTGTAATCTTGAAGATTTCTCATGACTTCTTGTTAATGTAATTTTTTTCCTGTTTTCTTTCTTTCTAGATTTTGTGGCTTCAAATTTCCTTTCTTAGTCTCTGAGTCTCTGAATTCTAGTCAGTTACCATGTTTGAACAAAGTAGAGTGGTACTGAATCCTTGCTCTGCCACATAAAGGACCCTTGATGCTCCAGATTCTCAATCTCTCAGCATCAAGTTCCCTGTATCAGGATACAGTTCTCCACTTTGCTGATAGTTTTGACACTAAAATTAGGCTGCCAGTGTGAAAAGGCCTGACTTACCTTGAAAGTCCCATTTTCTTTCCATGAACCATTCTACTTCTCACTGACTCTATAATTAGGTTTTTTTTTAAGTTCTTTTTTTGTTTTTATTTTTGTCCTCTTTGTTAGTTCTTTATCTTCGTTTATATTCCCCTCTTTCTGCAAACCTAGCCAAACGCAGACATTCCTGGGATTAATAGTTGTGCTATTCCAGTAATGAACAGATAGAGAATAGACCAACCAGGAGTTAACCTCATAATATTGTTGATTATATTTGTCTATTCATTTTCTCCATGGTACAAAAGTACAACATGCTTCTTCAAGATACACTCTTTGTCTTATCAATTTGGGTTTTTTTTCCCCCTGGGGCTTTTTACCTCTCAGAAAGCAGTCACTCAGAAAACATTCGTTGGTTGCTTATTGTAAACACATGAATCTGAAGACTACATTTTTATGAGAATGTGACATTTTTTCAAAATATCCATGATATTATTAAAAATAAAAGGATGCCTGGTAGAACAAAGGATATTTTTCTTAATTTATGTTTATATGAAGTTTATAAAGGAATAATGATTAATAATTGGACATTTTGTAAACGCATCTTTATTGAATAGAATCTCATTACATGACATGAGGTCAGTCTTAGACAAATATGGAAGAATGGCCAGCTGTTTCTGTTATGTGCTGCTGCATCACAAACTGGTCATGTTAATTCAGGTCTTCCAAGAAGCCAATAGCAAGATGGGGTTGGATCTGCAAGAAATTTCTCGAGAGAGGGGTACTTGGGTGGCTCAGTTGGTTAAGCGACTGCCTTCGACTCAGGTCATGATCCCGGAGACCTGGGATCGAGCCCCACATCAGGCTGCCCACTTGGTGGGAAGCCTCCTTCTCCCTCTCTCACTCCCCCTGCTTGTGTTCCCTCTCTGGCTGTGTTTCTCTCTGCCAAATAAATAAAATATTTAAAAAAATTTTTTCTCGAGAGAAATGTCTATGAAGGATAAGCAGAAAAGAAGACATGGAAGGTCTACAACTTGTGAAAGAGAGGAAAGGAAGTTCAGCTAAAAGGAATGTCAGGTTATAGCACAGTTTTGATGATATTTCTTCCAGGACAATAAGGAATACTCAAGCCAAAGTCATAAGTTAATGCATCATATCAATGGGTCTGCATTAACACTGCTGCCACGCTCTGCCATTAGGTAGGAGCACCTGAAGGAAAGCTTAGTCTCAGCCCTGAACTAGGGGTGGAGCCGGGAAGGGTGTGGCTGATGCTCCAGTTGATTAGACTGCCTGCAAAGTCTCTTGAAGTCTAGGCCAGGAACAGACAGCTTCACTTCTGCAAAGCAAAGAGCATCTTAAAGCCCAACTAAGACTCAGTGGGAGGAGACATAGCTTCCACCCATGGATGGAGAAACCATTAAGAATTTGCAAGCTTAAAATCTTTAAAAAGGGGGGGGGGCGTTGCCTGAGTGGGTCAGTTGGTTAAGCAACTGCCTTTAGCTCAGGTCATGATCCCGGAGTCCCGGGATCAGAGCCCCACATCAGGCTCCCTGCTTGGCAGGAGGCATGTTTCTCACTCCCTCACTTCCCCTGCTTCTGTTCCCTCTCTAGCTGTGTTTCATTCTGTCAAATAAATAAATAAAATCTTAAAAAAAAAAAAAAGAATTTGCAGCCTTTAAAAAAAAAATAATCTGCAACCATCTTTTATCCATTACTCTGTTCTCAGGCTAACTACTTTAATTTAAACTTCTTTTGATTTAACAAGTCCAGCCTTGTTTTGCTCCTCTCATTCCCTTCTTTGTATGGTTCTGTATTACACTAGCTAAAAGGGAAATTTGTGTGGGATTTGGAAAGTGGAAGTGATGTGAAAACTTCCCTCTCTAAAGGTTTCTATCACTAGATGTGGTGACTAGACCGACACACAGGTTTTAAGAGATTTTAGCTTCTCCTCATTCTTCTCCACTCCATGTCCAGCCTCCACCCAGTTGCTGCTTTTGCTGACCAACAGCTGTCCTAAGCCCACCACCAGACCACAGACCAAAGACCCATAGAGACAGCAGTATCCCATAGACTTCTCTACCAACTCACCCTTTCTAGTTTGACTTCTGTGGCTGCTGTTGCTGGCTTCTCACTTTGGTAGGTGCTTCCTCCGATCCTCTGACTCCACACTCAGACCTTTCCTTACCCAGTGCTTCCTGCAGGGCCTGAAAGTCCTAGGTGTTGGTTATCCTGGTGGACATTAAGATTTCATATCTGGGACACCTGGGTGGCTCAGTGGGTTAAAGCCTCTGCCTTAGGCTCAGGTCCTGATCTCAGGGTCCTGGGATCGAGGCCCGCATGGGGCTCTCTGCTCAGCAGGGAGCCTGCTTCCTCCTCTCTCTCTCTGCCTGCCTCTCTTCTTGTGATCTCTCTCTGTGTCAAATAAATAAAATCTTTAAAAAAAAGGAAAAGAGTTCATATCTGGAACAAAACAGTGTTGTTTCTTGAAACAAATTGTTATGTTGTCCATTAGGTTATATATAGTCTTATGTTCACAGGGAAAATATTTCCTCAAAGAGCTATGTTGACATAAGCAGTCTCATTTCTCAGCCCCAATAGTTGAATTATGTTGAAGCTAGTGATTTCAAATCTCAAACGGAAAGTTTGTAGAGAGAATAAGATTTAGCTGAGAATTGACTACAGCAGTGATGAAGGAGTCTTAATTGATTCCAAGAGTGAGAAACTCTGGAATGTGGGTGATGTGAAAATATCTTACACTAAAGATCTATGATCTCAGTCGCTAATATAAATGACCTGGAAAAAATGATATTACATGATGACTATAAAATTGGATATAGGGGCACCTGGGTGGCTCAATTGGTTGGGCGACTGCCTTCGGCTCAGGTCATGATCCCGGAGACCTGGGATCGAGCCCCACATCGGGCTCCCTGCTCAGCGGGAAGCCTGCTTCTCCCTCTCTCACTCCCCCTGCTTGTGTTCCCTCTCTTGCTGTGTTTCTCTCTGTCAAATAAATAAAAAATAAAAATAAAAATAAAAAAATAAAATTGGAGATAGAAAAATTGGTATTCAGGCACAAGTAATTGACAGCTGAAATCCCACCAATAAGTGAATGCAGAAAGGAAATGAGTAGGGGTAGGCCTGGAAAAGTAGAAAATGATTGAAAATCAGCTCAGGGGAGGACAGTACCTAATAACCAGCAAAGAAATGCAAACTAATGTTAGGGAAGGTAAGGGAGAGCTTGCAGTTGTGGAAGCTGGGCAGGAAAGGTAGATTTGCAGGCATAGAATGAAAGCTTTTCATGCTTGGTTATAATCCAGAAAAATTTTATTAATGGAGAGAACTGAGATCAAGAATGACTGTGACTTAGGCAAGATCATACAACTGCTATAGTTTTCAGAAAAGTGATAGCATATAAAACAGGTCTTCCTAATACTTGATTCATGTGTAGAACACACTGGGTGGCCGTTGGACTTTAATGCAAATGAGACATGCACCTGTATAAGTACTTAGAAGAAACTGTTAGCTTTAGCCCGGGGTAATGTAACCAGTGACTATCAACTTAATCCCTGAGTGAATTTTTGACAAAAAAAGATCTGCTAACACAGCCACGAGGAGAGGAACTGGCAAAGAGAGGGAGACAGCAGAAAAGACCGTCTATCTGTGTCTATTTGCGTGGCTTAGAGAGTGTTGGGTGGTAATTAAGAGGTATTTGTACTTGGGACATCTGAGCTGAATTGTGTCTTATGCTTTTTTTAAAATTACAATTTGTACTTCATATTTTTAGAACTTTGCAGTTGTATTTCTTCCAGGTTTTCTTGCAGCATAGCCTGTCACAAAATTCAACTTTAAAAAGGTCAAACCTATTAAAAAACAGAAGTGCTTGAGATATTTTCTTTATCTCCCTTTCTACATTCTGTTTTAATTTTGAATGGTTAATTGGAAATCAGCTCCAACTTCAAATGCCCAGGTGTAGTTGAAGAAAATTACCCATGTAATTGTGGCTAGCTGACGTCAGACCTCCTCTTGCAGGTCATGTCTTTACGCATTTTGGTGAAACTGGGGAGTGAATTTAACTGAGAGTAGCCAGCCTTCCAGTGTAAGGGAGAATAGCAGGCTTTAGCTTTGCTCTGCAAATAGGAAGTAGTCCTTCAACAGTTTGCACTTGTTAATGTCAGAAAGCCCTTTGGGTTTGTGTGCCTGGCTCCTACTGTAGTTAGGAAGGCTCACCTCATCTTGTCAGCCCCCAATAAACTCTAAATCCAGTTGGCTAGCAAGTACACACCCAACATGTTTTTCTGTGTAAATTGGCATCTCTCTCCAGGTAAGACCACAGCTCTGACTCTCTAGATCTTGCCGTCTTTTATTGAGTAGCTTTGGCGCTTAAGCAAGCTCCCCAGGCTTCACTTTTTTCAGTCTTACACAGAGCTAATAATGGAAGCTGTCATTCAAGGTTGTGTTGAACCTTAAGTGAGGTAACACTTATGAAGGTCTTAATACAGTGTCTTAGAAATATTAAACAACTTAAACTCATATACGTATCTTCCTTCACAGTTAAAAAATGATAGGTCCATAAATATATCTGGTTATCATCACTATTATTGTGTTCAAGAAAATCCGCTAGTTCCTGTGGAATTCCAAAAATCATAGGACTCTTACTTTCTTCTCTACTGCCTTAGACAAAGACTTGATGTAAATGACTACTGCTTAGTAGCAAATGTGTGCTAGATGAGCAAAATATAGTAGGTTTTTTAAGATTTGGATTGAGGGAAAGATTACTTAAGGCTGATGAAAAGAGGTAAACCTCATGAAGAAGGAACTTGAGCTAGACTTTGAGGGATTAGTCAAGGGTAGAGAAGTAGAATGAAATAGAAAGAGTAATATTCCAAGGAGAAATCAAATGAACAAAAATATAGACTTTGGTAGGGATGGGGGATGTCTTGCAGATTTGGCTGCTGGAGTGATTTGTGTAGAGAAATAACAGGAAATGCATTGAAAGAGAGAGACAGCAATGAATAGCAGAGCACTTTGAATGTCAAGCTAGAGGTTAGACTTTTCCAAGTATTATGGTAAATTGGTGAAAGACTTAGGACTTTTGTAGAAAAATTTTATCTTCTGATCACATTTTCTCAAAATGCCATCTGAAATTGTGCCATGTTTTTAGCTAACATTGGCCCAAATCTCATTATTAGATTAAGAATCTTAATTTTTTTCTGTTCAGTAGAATCTCTTTTTTTTGCTATGAAAGCAAAAGGACAAAATGCAGATTTGAGATCCTCTAGAAAATATTAAACAACAACAAAAAATTTTAACAGAATTCCTGACACAGAAAAAAAATCAGTAGAAGAAAAAAAATGCATATAGAATAATTAGAAATTTAATCTTTACTATTATCTTTACGGTTACAAAGAGTATATCAAATCTAAAGTCTAGAAACATGCTGTTGTTTTCATAGCCACAGAAAAAGGTATTTTATTGATGTAGAAATTGACAATCTGCAAACTATGGGAAGGAGTTATGAGCTGGGTATTTTTCCTACTTTTCTATAGACTCTGCCTTTGTTAACATGGTGAGTGATGCATGAAAGTAATCGCAGATTATTACTTGATCAAACAAAACCAAACATTCCTTCTAAAGCTACATACTCACAGTATATTATGTCATTTTTTTTAGTGTTCTCTGTTTTAACATACAGGACAATCATCTAGGATTTTTTTTAAATCTGGTGTTTATAGAAACACAATCCAGCTCTTTAGTAAAAGCTTACGAACATCTATCAGTTTGCTATAAAAATACAGTTATTTTTTCAGTTCAGAATTTTGTATACACGAACTCCATTGAGACAAGGTGATCATGTATCTTTTTTGTTTCTCTTTAAAATGAGCTATATTGACTACTTAGATTCAGAAAAGCAGGACTAAAATGAGAGAATGTCATTTTTATCTTTCTCACAGCTATGAAATTGGCTCCATTAAATGAGTGAAACTGTTTTGGGTCATTATACACTAATGTGGAGGGAAATATGCTTAGCAGCATAGTAAGAATATGATATTCTGAGTGTAATTAAATTCTAAAATGGTAAAAGACTACTAATTGACTACCAAATATACATATAATGGAGAGAGTTTAAGCAACAGTAATTTTTTTTGAGATTTAGACAAAAAAATATATATATTTTGTAATCTGGCTCAGACTCTATTTGGAAATTCTCTTTATCTAGCCATTCTTGGATACACTTTTTAATTTATTTTCATTTTTTACTCACAGTCTTAAATTTATTAAAAAGTATTGGGAGGGTATTGTTTGAGTCTCAGATATAGAGTAAATGTTTTTGTTGTTAAAGGAGAAGTGACAATATTAAAAATGTTATGACAAAAAACAGCTTATCAATGAATTACAGATATTTGGTTATTTAAATTTTATTAATAAGAAATATCACTTCTATTTTATAAAACTTCATTGCCTTTAAATCATTTTCTAAGCAAGCTATGTAACTTTATACTCACAGTGATAAGGAAAGGAGGAGAAACGTTATCTCCATTGCAGAGCAAGCAAAAATAAAATCTTCCAAATTGTACTTCAGATGCTGTTGCCTCAACCAGTAGTCTTAGTATGAAATCTGGGTGCATTTTTGGAAATAGACATTCATTGCTCTGTCCGGTATCAATGGTTAGCTTTCCCTATTTAACCCACAGCCATAACATCAGAGTGGAAGGGAGGTCGTGACTTCGCTTCTTGGAAGGACTGTAATGCTGCCATCTTGCTCTCCCCAGCCTGAACAGGGTGGCCTGGAGCACAAGGAGGAAGCCACCCTAGCTGTTTTGTTAGTTTCCTTTGTCCTCTATTCTGTTTGAGCTTGCTTTCTGCATTAGTATCTAATTTCAAATCCCTTGCATATTCTTCCTTTGTTAGTACATGTCTGTCCATTTTTAAGTTACCTGATAAAACTGTGAACACAAACATTCATCTGTTCAAGGTTGCGGGTTTTGGTTTTGTGTGTGTGGTTAGTAATACCGCCACAGTGGTCGTGACAGTCAGCAGTTCTCTTCAGCAGAGGAAGGAGGGTGGCCATTTGACAACGCTTAAGATGTCACAGAAGATAAAGTTCCTAGATTGCATATTTCATTAGGACATGATTCCAGGGCTAGTGCCATCTTTTAAAGTCAATGTTTAAGTAAAGGGTAAAGGAGATGCAGGATGCTCTCCACCTGTTTTCCTGAATTGAGCTGGATAAAGGGTCTCCTTCGGGGACTTTAATTTGTGTATGTATTTATTCATCTGATGCATGTCTAGAGATTTCGGACAAAAAATCCCCAAGTTACACGGAAAAATAGCAAGTTACAGAGAGCTACAAAGTCAGTTTTGTATGGCACAGTCGTTCACAGCAGGCAGTTTGCAAAGAACTCCATTCTGTTCTCAGAGAGTGCTTCCCTCTTTTGCTTCGTTTTATTTAGCGTCTTTGTTTTATTTATTCTTTATCTCAACAGTATTATTTGTCGGTTTGAAACAGGTATTTCTTTACTCTGTTTCCATTCTCATTGTTTCCTAGAAATAGTATCATTAACAAATCAATTTTGGGGGAATTCCAAGAATGTAAGTATACTTAAAACTACTTAAAATCAATCTACTTAACCAATCACCATACACACATTAGATCATAGCTTGTAGGAGTTGCTTTTATTCACTTAATAACATACAGAACACTTTCCAAGTTAATACATAAAGATGTGCTTTATTAAAATGAAAGAGTGCATAGTCTGTTTTGTCATAATTGATATAATCAGTGCCTATTAGTGAACAATTAGGTGCTTTCCAACCTGCTGCCCTGATTAGTGGGGTGGTGGAAATGCCTCATATTTTCATAGGTTAGTAGTTATATGAATGATCATATCAATCAAGGGTCAACAGAATGTTTACTTAAGATCTGTTCTTCACTATATGTAAATTTTACTTCAATTTAAAAACACATGTAAATATTTATTGTTATGTTACTTACTATGTCACTTAGTATTATATTATTGCCACGTTACCTAATATTTTGGACAACATGTTTTGCTAAAAATGAAGCAATTTACCAAACTTATAAAATATTATCCTGACCATTTTTTTTTAAACATACCAAGGGAATGATGAGTGATGAGCAGGACTGATTATTCTTTTGTCACTATTAAAAGTACTGAAGTGAGAAATCTGTAGCTTGAAATAGAAAACAAACAAATATAATCAGTGTTCTCATGGCAACAAATGCTGAAGCCTTTGTCTTCTCCCGTAAACTGTCACAGGACAGGATTGGAATTCTGGGCTAATACTATTGGCAGCACATGGTAATTTCCCTGTTTATTAGACATACCCTTCTGTAGTTAAACATTGTCCCATTGTCCCCCTCTTTCATCTTTTTCCGTTATAATGTAGTCTTTCCATGTCAGTTTTATTTTGGAATTTCAGATCAGTTTCTTTCTTTTTTTTTTTTTTTTTAGATTTTATTTATTTGAGAGAGACCATGAGTGTAGGGAGCAGCAGAGGAAAAGGGAAAAGCAGACTCCCCCCACTGAGCAGGGAGCCCAACGTGGGGCTTGATCCCAGGATTCTGGTATCATGACCTGAGCCACAGGCAGATGCCAGGTGCCTCTTGGGTCAGTTTCTTAACAATAATAATTGTGTGTAATAACATTGTCTTTGTTTGTTATGGATTTTGGGTTTTGTTGGAGATTGAGAGGAGCAAAGATTTGGAAATAGTAAACATGGGTTCCAATTTTAGCTAAACCAGCTGGTAATTCTGGGGTCTTAGGTACGAAAAAAACAAGTGTAGTAGAGCTATAATTAGACTGGGTTGTTTTAATGTATATTTATACAAAATATATACAAAGTGCTTTGGTTTTGGTAAGGACACAATACATGTTGGTTTCCTTTTCTTCTGTTTACATGTATTATGTAGGAGGTACCAAATCATCGTGCATTATTTATTTATTAAATAATTCACTGGAATGCCAATTACTATTATACCCAATGTGTTCTAGTACCAGTTCCAATCTGTGTGCATGGTGGAGAGCTCCCCACAACACCAATGAAATATTCTTGGATACCAGTAGGCTTTCTGCAGGATTTCAACTAAGTTTTGACTAAATCTATCTGGACAGAGCATCAGGCTCCACAGGTTGAGAGTTCAGTCCTACAAGAATGCCTCCCTCCACACTTCAGATGCCCATCACAAGCCCAGGCTGTTTCTGTGCTTCTGAATGGCTATAAACCCAAAGTTCTCACCACCTCCTCAGTAGGCTCAGTTAATTTTCTAGAGGGGGCTCTCAGAACTGAGAGAAATATTTTAGTTACTAGATCCCTGGCTTATTATAAAATGATATAAATTCAGGAACAGATGGGTAGAAGAGATGCATAGGGAAATGTATGGGAACAAGGCACTCAGCTCCCATCCCCTCTCCTTGTATGTCACTCTCTTAGCACCTCCAAGTATTCATCAATTGGAAGTTCTCTGAACCCTGTCTTTTTTGGATTTTTATGGAAGCTTCATTATATATGAACTATTGATTAAATCACTGTCCATTGGTCACAGAGCAATCTCCAGCCCCCTTCCCCTCACAGGAGGTCGGGAGGTGGGGGGTAAGGCTGACAGTTCCAACCTCCTAATCACACAGTTTTCATAAATTAATGTACTAGCATATTCACAATTGCTTGTGAACTCCATAAAACATGTTTTAAATATATAAAAGGATACTTTTGAAATGCAGTGTAAGACTCCACTATAAACTGGAGCAGACAATTCTACTCTGAAATATACCTCTTTGGCATATTTATTATTTTGAGCTGGCTATTTTTTAAGAAAGAGAAGACAACATATAAAATTATGAAAATGGAAAAGTTACCCTTTTATATAATGTAAGAGACATTTTCATTTAGAAGAGAAACCTTCTTTTAAGGGTGTTTCCCTCTCTGTCCCTGGAAAAGAAGGATAACTCTAAATTTCTAGAAATTTTTATCAGTGAAGAAGGCAATGACTTAAATCTGCATAAGAACCATATTCTTGTTTACTGTCTTTTTCCTGGTTTGCTCCCATAATTGGTTTCCCACACTAGTAGCTTCTCTTGTCCTTAGCTGGAGATGTTAAGTAATATCTCCAAGGTGGTGGCTTTTTTTATTTTTGTGTTACTGAGTTTTCCTGGGTATCTTTTATGTATTCAGGAGGTACAAAAGCTATTAAATTTGGTTTTTTTTATCCTATTAATTTGTCCTTTATTACAGGGTAATCTCGGCCAAGAATCCAGAAAGGTAGAAGTAAAATTATTCCCTTTCCCACCCCAAACAGAGTTGCCTTGTATACTTACTTCCAGTAATTTTCCAAATGCCACTGAAATGACAGGGGAAAACATATGAGAATAAATTCATAACAGTACTAGGTAAACAGAAAAGTGCCACCAACAAGTCAAAATAGATAGGAATTCAGGGAGTTATAAAGCAAAAACCATCAATTTGAAGAAGAAACCCAAGGTAATAGAGGATTCTGCCAATTTGAAGTAGAAAATCCCCAAAGATGAATTTCTCTGGTAGAAACATAATCATTCCATCATCAGAGGTGGTACAGGCTGACCAAAAGAAAAGCCATGAGGAAGAATGTGTCAGATTAAATCTGTGCATATAATTCTCCAAATAAGGCAGATGTTAGGACAAGGAGACTCATGGAGTTGGCACTGGGGTCAGAGATACAGAACGGTGGCGCAGTTACTTAGGCTTAAGTAGAAGGGAAACCATTCTACTTAGAGTAATAGGCAAGTTAGTCACAATACCAGAGTAAATGTTCTTTGTTGGCAGGAGTAGCTCTCCCCTGTGCAGCCCTGGCTTTGGGCTTCCTGTGAGACTCCATCATTCCCCTGACATATAACAACCCTTCTCATGGTGAGCTTTTTTCTAATTTGATGTCTCGGACATTTCAGGGAAGACCTCCCTGACCACCCTATCTAGATGGGGTCTTCCTTTGTTATTCTCTATCTCAGCCCTTGTTTATATATTTTTTATTTTATTTTATTTTTTTTAAAGATTTTATTTATTTGACAGAAAGAAACACAGCTAGAGAGGGAACACAAGCAGGGGGAGTGAGAGAGGGAGAAGCAGGCTTCCCGCCGAGCAGGGAGCCCCATGTGGGACTCCATCCCAGGTCTCCGGGATCATGACCTGAGCCGAAGGCGGTCACTTAACCAACTGAGCCACCCAGGTGCCCCCTTGTTTAGTTTTATTAGAACTTCTCTTATGACTTGAAATGATTTTACTTGCTTTCTTCTATTTTCTATCTCCCTCATTTCAAATGTAAGCTTTATCCCTGTGACCTTGTTTCTTGTTCATGGCACTACTCCCTCCTTTTCCTGCATCCTGGCACACAAAAATAGTTGCTCAATAAAAGTTTGCTGAAAGAATGAGTAAAGCACTCATGGAATATTTAAAAATAAACCATGTTTTCAGCTACATGGAAAATATTATTTCTTTAGAAATTTCATAGAGTATGTTCTGTGAAAGCAATGCAATACTTTAGAAATGAGTCACAAAGAGATTGCAAAAAAAGAAACAAGCAAAATCCATTTCTATATAAAACCCTTATGGGCGCCTGGGTTGGCCCAGTCGTTAAGCGTCTGCCTTCAGCTCAGGTCATGATCCTGGAGTTCATGAGTCAAGCCCCATATCAGGCTCCTTGCCCGGGGAGAAGCCTGCTTCTCCTTCTCTCACTCCCCCTGCTTGTGTTCCCTCTTTTGCTGTGCTTCTCTATGTCAAATAAATAAATAATTAAAAAAACACCCTTATAAATAACTCTTGAGGTAAAAAAGAAAATATCACTAAAATTATAAATTTTAGAAATGGGTAGAAAACAGGGACTGCAGAAATAAACTGATGGAATGAGCCTTAAGTATATATTTATTTTTTTAAAAAGCTGAAATAAATTACATTTTAAAGTACAGAAGATTTGGGGTGCCTAGGTGGCTCAGTCAAGTAAAGCTTCTGTCTTCAGCTCAGGTCATGATCTCAGGTTCCCTGCTCAGTGGGGAGTCTGCTTCTCCTTCTCCCTCTACCCCTCCCTCCTGCTTATACTCTCTCTGTCTCTCTGTCTCTCTCTCTTAAATAGATAAATAAATAAAATATTAAAAAATAAATAAAATACAAGAGACTTAATAAGACCCCAAACAGGAATAGCTTAAAGATAAGATAAATTTAAAACACTAACTAAATAAAACTAAAAGTTAGCCTTGGGGAAAGGAAAAATAAAATAACAAACCTTTGGTAAATCTGATCAATACAAGATGTATTAGTATGCTTACATACTATACTGTGGATGGGATGGGTTCAGCAACAGAAATTTACTTTCTCAGTTTTGGAGGCTAGAAATCCAAATCAAGGTGTTGGTTAAGTTTGTTTTTTTCTGAAGCTTTTCTTCTTGGTGTGAAGATGACTATCTCCATCCATGTTCCTTCCTCTCTGTCATGGCATTTCTGGTGTCTCTCCTGGTATGTCGTAATCCTCTCTCCTTATAAGGGTACCATTCAGTTTGGATTAGGACCCAATATGATGACCTCATTTTAACTCAATCACCTCTTCAGGGGCCCTATCTCTAGATACAGCACATTCGAAAGTATTAGGGGATAAGTCAATATATGAATTTTGAAGGGGAAGTACAATTTGGTTCCTAATAGTTGGCAACAAATATTAAGAAACTATATTAAACAGGAGAAAAGAATTGGAACCACTTATATGGGAAATAGACATTTTAATAAAAATGATATTAAAATTTTACAACTTGAAATTTTTGAATGAATTCAGTAAATCACAGAAAACGAAAATACCCAACATTGATTCATGAAACAATATAATACTTGAATCTTCTATTAATTAAAAAAAAGGTATTCAAATCTAACCCTTCATCTTAGTTTCTACATTTAACGTCACTAGATCCAAGCAATGTCAACTAACATAGTCTTTATGTATGTACATTTTTTCCTAGAACACAGAAAAATAGTTTTCTAACACACTCTGTCAGAATAATAGCCTAGATTCTATAACAGAACAAGAATATTAGAAATACAAAATAAAATGACCATCTCCACTTACTTCAAAATAATTACAAATATTCCAAATACATCTTTGTTTATGCAATTCAGCAGAATATAAGAAGACTAATAAATGTGCCCCACTTCTCCTGGAAGTATCCAAAAATAGCATGGGGTGACATATAAACTTAACAATTTAAATAAATTAGAATACAAAGAAAGACTCTCAAGAAAAGATAAACAATGAATTTGATATGATTTACTACATATTTCTAACTTAAGAAGAGTAATCCTGAAAAAAAAGGAACATGTCCAAACTTGATAGACCAGAAGTAAATGAGAAACGTTACATTTAGAGTCATAATATTAGAAGTTATTTCCTCTAAAGTCAATTAACAATTAAAAAAAGTCTTAGAGTCCTAATTCTTACAGTATAATAAGGAAAAATAAATGTAGATCAGATTTCTATTTGGTCAGCATTCTTGTAGGAGGTATTACTTTTGTATTATAGCCTTGACATTAATATCCCTAAATATTTAGATCTTCCCATTACATTTTCCCAAATGTCTCATCCTCTGCACACATGCACGTGCACAGACACATTGTCCATTTTAATGTTATTTAAAAATATTTATCTGGAAATCCATGAATCTGAAGTAGAGTGCACCATAAACAACTATCTATGTGCTTTAGAAGTGATCTATTACTGAATGCAGTATGGACTGCAGTCAAAAAAGCTATTTTCAACTAAGACTGTTCTAACTGAAGACTTTAATGGAACTATTGATAGTTTGTATTGCAGGTTCTACTTGTGCCTCCAGTAGCAGCACAGAACTGTTTGCAGACCTAACCATGACGAGATATTTAAGGATCACTCATGTGCTTCCTATGGGCAGACACTTGCTCATGGCATCATTTGCTGTTCTTAATAAGTAAAATTATTCCAGTGTACAACAGAAACTGTAAAAGGGACTGAAGGTCCACCAGTAGCAACCCAACCCTACAAAACTATTAGCAGAACACTGCTTCTGATAACCACACCTTTCCTATATTTTATATCATACTAATTATATCAATGGTCCCTCCAAAATAAACCTTAAAATAAAATTATTCCATGTCTCTCTAGGAATGGTGCATAAACCAATGTGCTAAATATGTCTCCGAGTTCAATCTCACATTCACTCTGCCCTGTGTTATGGGCTGGAAACCTAAAATTATATTTCTTGGACACTCTTGCCACCTGTCTGCTGGTTAAATTCTGCCAAAGTGAGGCACTTGTCCTAGAGCAGCATTTAAAGAGGAAGCCATGCTATTGTTGCTCTGTCTTCTGCAAAAGTGACAATTGGAAATGACTGTGGGCTCTAGGAATACTGGGGGCAGGGGAGCACTGCAGATGGAGCACAGACCTCAAGTGCCCATGGTGGTATCAGTGTGGCCTCCTAGCTGCCAGCTTATCTAACTGGGTGACATTTGCCCAGCATTCTGCTGACGTGGTAGTGACCTTGGAGGGGGGCAGTGGGTAATACTCTTCTCTCTTTCATTCCCTGACCCTTCTCACACTTTTATAACCAGTTCTTTCTTCTATTAACATCTCTTGTTTGAAATGCTAGAGTCATTGCTGTTTCTCAGCCTGGATGGATGCAATGAGATACAGAGGAATTTGATGGCTTCAGAGCGTTATAGAAGACAGATATGAAATCTGAATCAACTAGGAGGTCTAGTGTTGTAGTTAAGAGTTTGGGCAGGTAAAGAAACACAAGAAACTGTTATGTATTCTCTTTATTTGTTGGGCAATAGTACCATTTCAGAATTGCTCTCAACCTGTATTAACTGTAGGGGTTTGTTTTAGGAGGGATAATAATTGGAAAGTCTAACTCTCAGTACACGGGCTCTTGTGTTCCTTTCATTAACTAATTGGCTTATGACAGCTCTGGAAATCTGCCACATTTTTCTTGTCTATAGCCTTTTTGGCTCTATTAGGAAACTAGGTTTTCCTTTGGCATGCAAAATTCTTGCAAATTACGATTTTAAAAACATCAGCCTAAAATTAGCCCTTGAAACGAAAGCCCTCTTGGAAACTATTTATCAAGAATCCATGACTCAGGATAAATATTCATCTCAGTGATGCTATTTTTGTAATTGATACCAACATGCATCCAAACATACTTCTTGGAGAGCTCCAGACATCACCTTATTTACTTTCAAATAATCCATTAATTTTGAGGGGTTTTACTTTTCCCAGTTTTGTAGACTGCACCAGAAACCAAAATATGTCATAATTACTATGGAAGTAGTTGGGGAGTGAGTGTGCGGTGAGATAGCAGAAGATATTTTCATGAGGGATTATAGAGAGGAATTACAACATGGAGTTTTCTATGAAATGGATGCCATAAAGAAAATGAGATTCATGAATTTATGCAAGTGGAAATCTTGCTTATTTGAAATTGTGTATCATTTTTCTAAAATATGTGCTCTGTATATAGAGATTTATTTGAGATCCATAGTATTTGTAAAATAAGTACAGAAATATAATACCATACATACCTCACTCAAAGAACCATACACTCAACCTAAAGTGTAAGAATTATCCCACTGAGCAATGATTCCTGGCAGATGACATATTATATGAGCTATTTTAAAAGTGCTCAGGTATAACACAATGCTCTTCAAGAAGTATATACTTTATAACCCAAAGTTATAACCTAAAGTGTCCTCTAAAAAGAATGTCTAATAAGAAAATAGAAACAATTTCAGTTCTTAAAATTTGCTATAAAAATTCTGTTGGAAAGTTTTGTGGGATTTGGTGATGAGAACTTGGCATAAGGATTGGGAATTTATATTCTAAAGATGTGTTGCATTGCTTCATATGGACAAAACCAATCATGGTGGTTCACTGTTCTTATTCAGGTAATGAGACCCCCCCCAAAAAAAATCAGCCATCCATTTTATGGATGCTAAACTATTTTATTAAAACTTTATGTTTCAATTTTTAAGCTGAAAAAATACATGCAAGTAATTCTATGAAACTCTTAAAGTTGAAATATGAGAAATCTAAGTGTATAGTTCCTAAACAGCTTATAATTTGGGATGCTTATCTTAAGGAAGCACCTGTTAATAAGGTACCTCTATTTTAGTCATGAGCAAGTAAAGCTATAGAACTTTACTTCCTTCTTGCTTGGCATATTCCTGTCCTTGTTCAACAGCAGGAACCACCTCTGGAGAATGGTTTCCTTCTCACCAGGAGAATGACCTCTCCTTTGGCTTCTAACTTTTGATAAAACCTTAGCATACAGAACTTAACTATAGCAGAGTCTAGGAAAATAATGTTTAGCTTTCCTGACTCTGAAGTGCAAATATATGAAGGAGTATGGGAATGAAGCTACTGAACAATCACATACAGCATATATGTAGAACAAAAATAATGTAAAAATTATTTTTTAATGATAAAGAGCTGGACTATACACTTTAAAGCCTCTTCTGTTTTCCATAGTTGATTTGTTTGTTTATTTAGCCAGTAGGAGATTTGTCATAGAGTGCTGTTGGGGGAAACACTTGTGGAAGGTAGGGAAAGGGAGCAAGATTAGGCAGAGATATGGTCTTAAAAAAAGTATCAGCTGACTTTACTGAGATGAACCTTCAGAGCTGCCCCAAGTTGGGTCAAAGGGGGCAGTCCTTTAGGCCATGTCATTTAGGCACTGTTTGGGGTCTGTCTTGAGAAGAAAGAATGGTCTTGGTAAGGCACATCTCATTAGATAAGGCAATCCCCCCCCCCCCAAGGGGACTGGTAGGTGAGGGAGATCTGTTGGCAATATTTCCAACAGTTGGAATAAAAAGGCTTTTAATCCTATAGGGGAGTCTGAATGATATAGACAGCATCCTTTACAGACCAATCTTTGTGTGGCTCAGATCCATTTCTTCATATAAGGTCTGAGAAAACTCCTATAGGATTACAACAGACCTGTCTTCCTGATGTCTTGACTGTTATCTCGGAGAGTTCTGTCTTAGGTCACCATGGCTTTCTTGGACTATTTATTGTCAAATTGACCAAGGAAGCAAAGAGTAGCACCCAAGTTGGTCACATATCCTTAAATGCTCTCCCTGTGTAATACCAACCCAACTTTTTCCTAATGATCAAGGTCAATAACTCACTTCAAAATGGTGACTCTTCTTGCTTGTTAGTCCCTTGACACAGGAGACTAAGCACTGATGTAGTAATTATAGTTTATAGTTCAATGGAACACTTGATAAATGACAAAAGCATTCCCTAGAAGAATTCATTATTTTGTTAGAAATTAAAATAATTATTTTGAAAGTATTTTCCAACCCAGATTATTTTAATAGTGAAAAGGAATGTGCTAACTGGCTATATGACTCAGTGAAAATAATTACTCAACCATTACTAGAGAAGAAAATCTGGTTTAATATAATGGCACATAGAATTTTATTTTAATGAAGTTGTTGATTTTTCTATACTATTTCATTATGAGTGATGATTTATGAATGGCACATTAACATGACATAAAGTATCTTCTTTCTGTGTGTGTATGTTAGC
Organism: Spilogale gracilis; assembly: GCA_004023965.1. NCBI lineage: Eukaryota > Metazoa > Chordata > Mammalia > Carnivora > Mephitidae > Spilogale > Spilogale gracilis. The sequence goes on along the minus strand of PITA01006896.1, from coordinate 71,798 downwards.
AAATCTATGCAGAACAAACTTTTTGGTAAAGAGATGAGCTTTGAAGACTTATCAATTTTCACCATAATTAAAAAAGAAAAATTTTAGAGGAAGATTAGTATTATTATATCTAACATGTAGAAAAGCAAGATAAAAGAAATAACAAACCCATTAAAATAAACTGACACACTCCTGCTTTGAGCATGTGCTCTGAATGACCACTAAAAGCAATATTTTCCATTGAGTAGAAATTATTTTTTATATTTTTCATACAATACCAAGAGTTCTAAGGCTTTAGAATACTTCAGAAATCAAGTAAGTTAAAATTCTTCTTTTGGGCAATGGAATAAAAGGGAAGAAAACTATAAGATTACAATATTTAAACTCATGTATGATTTATTGATATATATTTATTTATGAAAGCTACATAATTATTCACATATATATGTAAAAAGAAATTGACTTTTCTAAGAGTGTGGATGTACCCAAAGCTATATTCACAGTAGACTGGGTATTTGGAGAAACTGATGAGTGATTAACATTTTCTGTGTATACTCAAGGGTTAATTGCACTGAAATAAAATCCTTTTAAGAGTGAAGATCTAGAATTTTTGACTACTGAGTTACCTTTATAATCCTCACTTTTTATATATATTTATTACATCCTTCCAGTAGATTTACTTTCTTTCTTCCATCTTCATTCAAGTGCAACATCAAGTTAACTACCTCCAGTTCTTCCAGTGTCCTGTACAAAGAGAGAAACTTCCCCACAAAATCAGTTTAGAGTCATGTTTGCAGAATATTGGCAAATTGCTAGCACCTGGTTGTGAGGGGTGAGTGTTGCACTCTCCTGATATTTTCTCATAGACACTTTGTAACTATAGAATACTAATATATTCGTGTATTGGATATTCTATATTTTGCATTCTTAAGTTTTGGGAATGAACATTCTTATTAAGCCAGAATAGTGCAACTTGGAATTTCCTTAGCAGGTGGAACTTTAAAAGATTTTATTGATGAATGAACCACGTGATTATAACCAAAAAGAAGTAACCCAACACTAATTACCACTTGTTTTTGGTAGCAAATTTTATGGTGGAAAAGTGATATCCTTTCTCTTGTTATGTAGGGTTTGAGTCATCATTATTTCTTTTTTCCCCCTTTTCCTTACTTTGATATGATTTTCGAAAACTTTTGCAAATAGATTGGACTTCTAACTGTAGTGTATTCACAGGAAAATTGTCGCTAAGGAGTCTCACTAGAAAATTCTAAGCTCAAATAATTTTTCTTGTTTAGTCCTCAGTCATTGAGTCTTAATTAGAAAGTACTTCTGACAAAGAACATATAAAAGGCAGTATCAAAAAAACTTCAGACTTTCCTGTTAAGTGTGAATGCATGAAATATGTTCACATGAAAAAGCCGCAGCAGAGTGAGGGATAAACAAGTTGGTATTTCTTCAAAAGGGTAGTCACAAGTACTTATAGGTGGAAAGGTACATCTATTGGGTCAGTAGATCTGGGATTCTCTTGAAAATTATGATTGATTCCTGTCATATAATGGTGTATGATCGAGAAAGAATCTATCCTGAGATATTTAGATTCTGCTATTAAATCAAAGATAATGGACTGTCTCCATCATTGGTGATCTAATCACAGGAATTAACAATCAGATATTTAATATTGGATTATTCTTCCATCATTTGTATGGTATGCTTTCTTTTTCACAGTAGCACACAGTCTTTCAAGGACAGTAATAAGTAAAAGGAAACTGCTCTTCTGTACGCTATGCATTTTTTAGGTCTCAGCTCAACCATCAATAACTCAGAAAAGATTTCCTAACCTCAGTGATAAATTTAACTATCTAAATTTTTTATCATTATAGCTTCATTGATACCTCATTCTATCTGACGGCTGGCTTTCCTGTTAGAATGTGAGCTAAGTGACAGGTATTTTGTTCTTGATTTTATTCTCTTTCTTTTGGTGGGGAGCAAGAAGTGGTTTCATCATTCTCCACCCAGAGCCTAGTAGAGTGCATGGCAAATGGAAAGCAGATGAAATGTATTTATGACTTCATTGACTGAATAATGAATAAATAAGAATTGAAATCCTTACTGATTTTAATGATCTAGGTAATTGTCAGGTTGGAAAATGTAGAGGACCTAGCCAACAGGGACTTGTGGTTATTTTGGCATCACCCCTCAAAGTATCAGGAAAAATTGCAGTGAAACATAGAGCATATAAGCAATATTTAAAAGGACTGGCTGTGTTAACAAAGATAATAATCCAAAAATATGTTAAATAGCTCTGCATGCCAAAATGAGAGCAAACCCAGTCTTGAGCTGGGTGGATGCTTCACTAAAAACTGAAAAAAAGGGGGCGTGGGTGGAATAATGATCAAAAGCAATGTACAAAATGGCTGGGTCCAAAGCCAAGGTGAAGGTATGAAAATTGGGGAGTAGCAGCCTGTTAAAGAACACAAAAAGATTTCAGTTTATGAAACCTGTACTCTAGGCTTTGGTATTTTTAAAGCTTCATCGGTAATTCTATTGTGTAATCAAGGTTGAGAACTGCTAAGAAAAATTATCCTCATATACTTAACAGGATAAACATAATCTCTGTAAAAATTCTGCTACAAATGAAAATATAGATTCTGCATTCCAACAATTTGAAGAGGAAGGATGAGTAGCCACAAAATGAAAAGGTGTAAAACATTTTCCAGTTAATGGGTAATCATGGAAGTGGAAATTAAAACATTGTTAAATATTAGTCCATATTCAGATAGTCATAAGTATGACTAATTACAGACCATGTAGAGAAATAGGAACATCTCTATATTACTGATTTTAATGTAATAATAACATTACTTAGGAACATTTTGAGAGAGGACCAAAGGTTTGATTAGTTTTTAAAATACATTTTTGGCAAGAATATTTCATTGACAATACTGTGTATTTCATATTGCATCATATCAGGAAGCATGGGATGCTAGGTAGTGGTGTTAGATTTGATTACTTGGTTATGGTAGTGATAGCCAGATATTTTTTTGGGGAAACATTTTCTCTTGCATTCAGAAAATAACCTATGGAGTGACGTTGTAACATATCTGCTTCTCACCAACCTCAACCTTTCACCTCATGGTTTTATCATTTATTAATGATACTTATATGAACCAATTATGCCATTGTGGGTTGCAAAATTGTGATTTTTTTCTAATACTGTCATTTTTTCTTCATTAGCTGGCATTATTACCTAATGATGAGGTGTTGTCTACTTTTGCTTTAGCTTTATATTTCCAATACATTTACTGGGGTGAACTCCAGTGCCTTATAAAAATGTGGGGTAAAAGATTAGTTTTTTTCATCTTTAATTTCCAATTTCAGTGTAAGGAGGTCCTAAAATAGTCAACTTCACTAAGGCATATGAGTTCCCCCTTCCCCCTTTTTAAAAAAATTTTATTATAGGTGTTTATGTATTCAGTGTGTAACCACAAATCACAGACATTATTTATTTAGATGTTTATATTTTACTGAATTTGGTTTGTACTATTTCCAGGGTCCATTTGATAAAGCATCAATAGTCTTTGAAGTCTTTCTTGGTTTCTAACATGAGAAGATGTCCTACAATTCACCTGTATTTCCCCTGCCTTTTACTTGGAATAGCAGTTTCTCCACAAAGCTCTGATTTCTTTTAGCTGGGGATGCTCTTGGAAACCAAGATTTGGGAATGAAGGGTGCCATTGAACTGTTATCGTGGTCATTCTACTTGTTTTCAGGGAGCAGAGCTGGGGCTGTTGGGTTTTTTTTTTTTAATAGTCATCATGTATTTATACTGATTTTTTTTTACTTATTGTGCTTGATATAAAATTGGTATCTCTTTTCTCTTACATTGAGAATCTTAGTACCTAATAATATTAATATATAAACATAATTATTTATTTGTTTTATCATATAGTATGGTTAGGATGGTGTCAAAATTACACTGGTAAAAACTAATACTAATGTTTTACCTATTGAGTTAGATGTAAGAATTCTTTGCTGATCTCTTTCCTTCCTTCCTTCCTCCCTCCCTCCCTTCCTCCTTCCCTCTTTCCTTTCCTTTTTCTTTCCTGCCTTTTTCCCCAATATATATACCACCAAGAATATGCAGAATATAGTGTTTACAGATCTCTCAAAATAGTATTCCCCCTTTTTATGGTTAATGTTAGCAAATCGATAAATAGCTAGAATTATTTATATCTATGTTTTTAAATCTTAGTGTTTGCTTTTTATGTAATTTTGTATTTTTGATTAGATAAAACATATATATATGTGTATATATATATACACATATATATATGTAAGCTTAAAGTAAAAGTTACATAAAATCTTTTATTTAGAGGAGTGTCTTCCTTTCCTTTCTCTAGCACACTTCCGCCTCCCATACTTGTCTCTTTTAGCTTTAGGTTTATATTTCCAATGCATCTGAATGCAAAAGTAAGCAAATATGCATGTGTTTTATGTACTCAATTTATATAATTTCTTCTTTTTTTAGAAAACGTAACTACTATATGAACTGTTTAGCTTTTTGCCTTTTTAAACTTAAAAATATACTGTATAGATTACTCCCTATCTGTGGATAGATAGATAGATTACTCCCTATATGTCCTTTTTTTAAAAAAAAAAGATTTTATTTATTTATTTGACAGAGAGAAACACAGCAAGAGAGGGAACACAAGCATGGGGAGTGAGAGAGGGAGAAGCAGGTTTCCGACGGAGCAGGGAGCCCAATGCGGGACTCAATCCCAGGTCTCCAGGATCATGACCTGAGTCAAAGGCAGTTGCTTAACTAATTGGTTCAGGCGCCCCCCCTATATGCCCTTTTATAGTTGCATACAATTCCATTGTGTAGGTAGTAAATAATTATTTTTAATTAGTACCCTAGTGATAGACATTTAATTTAATTTTTTACTGTAATGTATAATGTTACAATGAATGATCATATGCATCCACTGTTTAATACTTGTGCAAAATTAAAAAGGCGAATCCATTTATAATTTTGTTAGATACATTAATTTCTTAAATATTAATTTTAAAATAATTTACACATTCAAATAATACATAATAATGTAATTTTAAATAAATTGAATTAGAGTTGAATGATTGGAAACTGTGGGTGTACTACTCTTCTGAGAAGCTTTAGGGTTTATAGAAAAGTATGACAGAAGGATATTATTTTTAAAATCTAAATCTAATTTATTTGTTTATTTATTTGTTCATTTTGAGAGAGAAAAAGAGCATAAACAGGTAAGGGGAGGGGGAGAGGGAGAGGGAGAATCTTAAGTAGGTGCCACACCCAGCTCAGAGCCCAACATGGTGCTCAATCTTACTACCCTGAGATCATGACCTGGACTGAAATCAGAGTTGAATGCTTACTGACTGAACCACCCAGGCATCCCTAAAATATAAGTAAGTTTTAAAAGAGTACCTTTATACTCTATGAATATGCACTAAATGTACCAAGGATTTAACTTACATAGTGAAAAACATTATTTCGTACATACCAAATGTATTTTACTAATCAATTTGCTATGCTATATCATAGTGTGATCCGTTAAAATTATGCTTCTAATAATAAATTTTAGAGATTTCTCTCTACTTGTATTGGTCAAATAAAGTAGGATATAGACCAGAAATTAATGGTCGTGTCAACCAAAATGTCTTTAGAGATGTTGCTTATTTCAGGAGCTTCTTTTAAAGAGCAATTCCAGGATCAAGATTACATTTAGAAATTCTCCCCTGATTTCCTTTTTAAAGTAACATTACAGTTTGTGTTGGCTATTGCTAAAACCTTGAAATTTACTAAAAGTTTTTTCCTAGAAAATAATAAAGATAAATGAAATAATTTCTTATTGCTCTTACTTTTATTGCATTAACACACAGTAGGTAAATTTAAAGTATCTATGATCTGACTTTTTACCTCATTTGCTACCCCCAAATGTTTTTTACACTTTAACCTGTCTTTCTACCGACCCTCAGGTGATTTTCCATTATTTAGTACATATTTATGAGAAATGGCCTGTTTTAAATAATTAGTCATTATATTTACCTTTCAACAATTGATGTCTTAAATTAATCTCTTCTGGGGACTAAGTGGCTTCATTAAAATTTAAGCAAGAGACTTTAAAAAATTCTATAAAAGTAGCATTGATTAGTCACAATAAGAAAAAAATAGCTGTAATCTGTTAAATGTTAATATCTGAGAAAATTGCTTAATAACTCTACAACAAAATTGTAACTTATATAATCAATATATGGCAGTATTCCATGCACTATTCATTTACAATTTTCTCTCTCAAGAACAGTATGGAAATTAAATAAAATTGATATGATTATACTCCATTTTCTTTTTATGGAGGTATCATTGGCATACAATATTGTATTAGTTTCAGTTGTACAACATAATGATTTGATATTTGTATATACTACAAAATGATTACCATAATAAATCTAATTTCCTCCATCATTGTATAAAGTTATATAATATGCAATATAATATTGTTGACTATAGTCACCATGTTGTGCATTGGATTCCCATGACTTATTTATTTTATGACTGGAAGGAATTTTGTGCCTCTTGACCCCTTTCTCATTTTGCCCACCCCCATACACTCCTCTCATCTGGCAACCACCAACCAGTTCTCATGTATGAATTTTGTTTTGTTTTGTTCTGTTTTTTAGATTCCACATATAAGCAAAATCACATTGGTCTTTATCTAACTCTGTCTGTCTTATTTCACTTAGCATAATACCTTCAAGTTTTATCTGTGTTGTCACAAATGGCAAGATTTCATTCTTTTTATGGTTGAGTAGTATTTCAGTGTGTGTGTGTGTGTGTGTGTGTGTGTGTGTGTGTGTGTGTGTGTATGACACATCTTTATCCATTCATCCATGGTTGGACACTTTGGTTGTTTCTATGTCTTGGCTATTGTGAACACAGGGGTGCATACATTTTTCCAAATTAGTATTTTTGTTTTCCTCAGATAAATACTCAGAAATGGAATTGCTTGATCATATGGTAGCTCTATTTTTAACTTTTTAAAGAAGCTCCATACTGTTTCCATAATGAATGCAACAATTTACATTCTCACGAATGGTATAGGAGGGTTTCCTTTTCTCTCTTAGTTTGCCATCACTTTTTTATTTCTTATCTTTTTGATAGTAGTCATCCTGACAGGTATGAGATGGTATCCCATTGTGGGTTTGATTTGTAATTCCCTGATGATTAGTGATGCTGAGCACTTTTTCATGTGTTTATTGGTTCTCTGTATGTCTACTTTGGAAGAATGTTCTACTCAGACCCTCTGTCCATTTTTTTTTTAATTGAATTTTTTTTATTACTTTGGTTGTTTGGGATATATGAGTTCTTTTTATATTTTGGCTATTAATCTTTTATTGGAGATATAATTTAAAACTCCTCTCCCATTCAGTAGGTTGCCTTTTTATTTTGTTGGTGATTTTCTTCCCTGTAGAGAGGATTTGTAGTTTGATGCAGTTCCATTTGTTTATCTTTGCTTTTGCTGTCACTTTGTTGTCATTTTTTTTGCCTTTGGGCTCAGATCAAAAAAAATATTGCAAGAGTAATGTCAAAGAGTTTACTGCCTATGCTTTTTTTACGGAGTTTTATGATTTCTAGGTCTTTAATCTATTTTGAGTTAGTTTTTGTATATAGTGTATGATAGTGATCCAGTTACATTCTTTTACATGTGGTTGTCCAGTTTTCCTAATATTATTTGTTGAAGAGCCTTTCCTTTTCCATTGTATATTCTTGCTTCCTTTGTGGTAAATTTTTTTTTTTTCCTTTGTGGTAAATTAATTGACCATATAAGCATGGGTTTTATTCTAGACTATTTTGTTCTATTGATCTATGTGTCTGTTTTTATGCCAATACCATACTGTTTTGATCACTATAGGTTTGTGATATAGTTTGAAATCGGACAGTATATGCCTCTAGGTTTGTTCTTTCCCAAGATTGCTTTGGCTGTTTGGGATCTTTTGTTGTTCCATACAAATTTTAGGATCATCTCTTCTATTTCTGTGAAAATTTCTATTGAGATTTTGGTAGGGATTTCATTGAATGTATAGATTGGGTAAATGGACATTTTAATAATATTAATTTTTCCTCATTGTTTCCTAACATTAGATATCCTAGGAAAGTGAATTCATTTGGACTTTAGCAAGACATACTGATATTTGCTATGAAAACAAGATATAAACAAACTGTAGGTAAAAAAAGTAACTGCGTTACACTCAATGTTAAAAATATAGGAACACAATTGTGTTAAACAGACAATTTAGGGAGAATTTTGCCCTCACCTCTATGCTTATGATATATGTAAGCAAATGTTTATGGACAATAAATTTCTCTGCCTGGTTTTATTACACAGGGTAGAGTCTATGATCATTTTCTATTCATACTTTGAATTTACTGCTAAAGAGAAAGACATATTGCCAAGCCAGGAACCTAAGTCACTCTATTGGTCTTGTCAACAGATATATGCTGGGATTCCCCACTTGCCTACATCAGCCACTGCAGGAATATACATGGATTTATGCCTGTCATGGAGGCAATTTAAACTCCCTAGCTAGTTAACTGTTCTGACAAACCATGAACTTGGTTGTTTATTTTGATGTCTTATTATCCTTCATTTTTTATTCTTCACTTTTTCTTTTTTCTTTTTTTTTTTTTTAAGATTTTTTATTTATTTATTTGACAGAGAGAAACACAGCGAGAGAGGGAACACAAGGAGGGGGAGTGAGAGAGGGAGAAGCAGGTTTCCTGCCGAGCAGGCAGCCCAATGTGGGGCTCGATCCCGGGTCTCCGGGATCATGACCTGAGCCGAAGGCAGTCGCTTAACCAACTGAGTCTGAGCCACCCAGGCGCCCCTATTCTTCACTTTTTCTTTCTTCTTCTTCTTCTTCTTCTTCTTCTTCTTCTTCTTCTTCTTCTTCTTCTTCTTCTTCTTCTCCTTCTTCTCCTTCTTCTCCTTCTTCTGCTGCTTCTTCTTCTTCTTCTTCTTCTTCTTCTTCTTCTTCTTCTTCTTCTTTAAAATCTCAGTGTTTTAGGCTCTGTCACTAAGCTGTAGGTAAGGAATTCAAGAATATAGAACCTGTGTTTCCCTTCCATTAGTGTTCTCTTTGGCTATTCACTGTATTCATTCTTAACATGTGTGTGGTCTGAAGCTTGAGGTTTCTTTCAGCCAGAAATAAAAGCTCTCTGTCCCCTTTAAAATTAACTCTAGGAGAGTGTGTATAGGAGATCTTAGTAAGGATATTACGGTCCTACATTTCTCTTTTTAAAAGATTTTATTTTGTTTGTTTATTTTAGAGAGAGAAAGAGAGAGAGAGAGAGAGCACATAGACATGAGGGGAGGTCAAGGCAGAGGGAAAGGGAGAGAATATCAAGCAGACCTCCCGCGGAGGGCAGAGCCCCACCCAGGGCTTGGTCCCTGGACCCTGAGATCATAAGCTGAGTTGAAATCAAGCATCTGGACCTTTAACAGACTGAGCCACCCAGGCATCCCCCTACATTTCTGTAGTGCTTTGCAATTTAAATGCAAAACTTTCATATTCCCTTTCATGCTCTTAACTACAGTGTAAGTTAGAAAATACGTGGTATTATCGAAATTGACACACTGAAATTTGGGAAGGAATTACTTGTAAAGATATCCAGCTTGTAAGTAATAATCAAAACTCAAATCTAAGTCTTAGGATTTCTAGTCCAATTCTTTTGTCAGCATAAAACAACAGAAATTACTGTAGTTTTGTATCATTTATATCTTAGCTGCTTTAAATAATGTTTGAATAACTAACTTGTAAATAATTTACTGGTAGTTTCCTAAAAAAAATCGATAATATTTTTGTATATTTTAATCTTACATTTTAGCAAAATAAAAGCACATTGTACTATACTGTATGAATGAGCTGCCTGCCATCTCACTCAGGCTGAGCAAAAATGTCCATAAAAAGAAACTTCTCAGGGTAATTGTATTGAATCTGGAAACCATTGCAAATATTTTCAGTTTGGCATGAAACTGAAGTCTGCAAAAGAATTAAAAATAAATTGAAGACTTCTGGTTTCAGTTCTGATACGTAATGAGGTTCAAAGTCATCAGTTTCTTAGAACAAGGAAAAGCTGAATACAAAAAATGAAAATCAGTATCTTTGATCCATCTGAGATGGATGTGGTTGCAGGGAAAACTGCCACTCTGAAATCAGGAGAATTCAGTGAGTACAAGTGAGATCTGTTTACCTGGGGCAGAATTCTCTGCTGCTGCCATGTTTCAACGTTTTCTTTTATTATCCGTATTAAATGTATGGAAACTTGTTGCCTCTCCCAAGGTTAACCAACACCAAGACGGTAAGCAACCTGCCAGCAATTGCACCTTTCAAATGCAAACAAACCAATCCAGAGCTCACCCCTCCCCCTTTATTAGGCTCTTACACCTACTGAAGAAATTGAGTCAAGAATAAATAACTTTCCAAAAAAAGGAAGTGACAGGTTCAGGTTATTTCACTGGTGAATTCTACCATATATTTAAGGAACAAATGATACAATTCTCTACAATCTCTTCCATCAAATAGAAGCAGAGAACATCACCTAACTCATTTTGTGAGACCAGCAGTCGCTTAATACCAAAACCAGTAAAGACAGTACTAGAAAACCGTAGAACAGTATCTCTCACAAACATAGATGCAAAAAACTTCAAAATATTAGCAAAATCCAATAATGTATGCAGTTTATAAATTATATATCATTATCAAGTGAGATTTTTCTCAGGTATGCAAGGCTAGAAAAACATTTAAAAATGAGTCAACCAATGTAATCTATCATATCAACAAGGCAAAGAGAAAAATCATATAATTACATGAATTGAGGCAGAAAAAGACTGATAAAACCAATAGTTATTAATAATAAAAACTCTTAACAAACCAGGAATAGAGAATTTGCTCAACTTGATAAAGAACATCTAGAAAATTCCTGTAGTCATGTTGATAGCATGTATTCTTGACATGATGTGATATAAATAGCACTACTGTGTTTTTCTTCCCAAAACCTATAACCTTAGACTGATCGTGAATAAAACATCAGGCAAATCCCAGCTGAGGAATATTCCACAAAATATGTGGTCAGTATTCCTCGAAATTGTCAAGGTCCTCAAAAACACAGAAAATCTGAGAAACTCTCACAGCCTAAAGGCATCTAAGGAGACATGATGACTAACATCAGGTAATATCCTGAGAAGGATCTTAACTGAAAAAGGCAATTAGGTAAAAAACTAAGGAATTATGAACTAAGTATGGGTGTGAGTTAAGAATATGTATCATTGGGGAGCCTGGGTGGCTCAGTTGGTTAAGCGACTGCCTCCGGCTCAGGTTATGATCCCATCCCGAGATGAGTCCCACATCGGGCTCCCTGCTAGGCAGGAAGCCTGCTTCTCCCTCTCTCACTCCCCCTGCCTGTGTTCCCTCTCTGGCTGTGCTTCTCTCTGTCAAATAATAAATAAATAAATAAATAAATAAATAAATAAATAAATAAATAAATAATTTTAAAAAAGAATATGTAATAATATTGTGCAAGTGTAGCACTTATAGCAAGTGTATATGCTAAGCTAATGTTAATAATAAGGAAACTAAACATAGGTATATGAGAATTCTCTCAATGATCCTTGTAATTTTTCTGTTAATCAGAAGCTATTCAAAAATAGTTTCCTTTAAAAAAGATATAAGAAGTATCAGATGTCAATATCAACATTTTCCAAACAGCTTTGTGTTTACAAGTCTCTGCTGTAGACTCTATCTGAGCTTGCTCTTAAATTGTATATTGACTTTGCTCCATGCTCAGAGGCTTTACCTTCTTTGTGCTGTTAGTTTGTCACTTCAGTAGAGTGGACAGAACAATTTGGAAAAACCCTGTGTTTATCTCTTATTGAAATCACACCTAGTTTTATAAGACAATATTTGAATTTTAAGATTTCTTATATCATTGTAATAAGGGAAAAACTTCTTCCTTAGGAGTGCTAAGGCACGTTTCCTGAGAGATGGAAATGAAATTGTTATTTCTGTCACTTGCTTCCGGATTATGCCTCGCCTTCTTTAGCCCTTTTCAGCTACAGGCCCTGAGGCTGCTAAGCGCCAGGTTAAGTCCTGCCTTCCTTCTGAGCCAATCCTTATTTAGTAGTCTTCTTTGATCTTGACTAAATGAAGTGTGAGCTTTCTACCCTTTTGCATGTTAGACTGCAAGTCGGGTCCTGTAGATTTGCTTCCCTCGTGCACTGGCTTCTTTCTCTTTCCAAATTGACCCTGTAACCAAAGGGCCATAATGCCTTCTGGCTTATCCTGAAGTGGAAGTAATAGTGCTAATATACTATAGAATATTCTGTCACAAATAATAGTCTATCCCAGTTTCCCAGGAGGGTTATTCACTATTTGAAAACAGTTATCAAGTCACCGAGAAATACATTGATTGTCCTTGAAGAAGGGGCTCTTCCTTTTGGATATGGTCCCAAAGATAGGACTTTATACCAGTGCCAAAGCCACTTATCACCATGAAGTGTTTATGAAAGTACTAACACAACTAGTATATGGAATGGTTTGCTGATCACATAGAAATGTCAGAGAGTGTCTCTGCCTTTTAAGTTCTAAGAACTTGTAAAACAATTAGAAAATAATGAAGCATATGATAAATCCCCATGAAGTGTCTAGCCACGAAACCTCTGAGAATTAAGAATCAGAGCTTGCTTCAAAACTTGATATAAATGTGGAAAGCTTTCTGGAGAAGCTGGACCTTGAAGGACATGAGAAATATTTTCTTAGAGGTAGAAAGCTATTTTCAATGAGAGAGAAGGAAATCATTACCAAGGACTCATCTTCTGTTTAGACTTCAGTTGTAACATGGGATAAGTAATCTTAAATATAAGAAGCTTGAGAAACAGGTAGAAGATTCTGCACACAGAAATTCTCCACCAGTCCAGTCAGACTTCATGTGATCTTCAGGCGTTTCAGGGAAAATTATTTTTTCTACCCCCTTTTGCCCTCAAAGGCCTCACTCTCAGTACAGCAAAGTCAGGTGTTGAATAATCAGCATGGACACCAAAGTGTTCTAAAGATTATTTATGAGAAACTCTGCTTTATGGTCTAAAATAATCTTAAATCCATGAAACTGTGGGGTGATCTATCCCAAATGTGGAGCTAATTTGGCAGAAAAGGCTGTGGAATATTAGAAGCCTTACTCACTGCAACAAGACTTATAGGATTCTGATCTGACCTTCTATGACCTTCACTCTGGCCATTAGATGATTCTGTGATTAGATGATTTTGAATCTTTGTCCCTCTGGGCAGTCTTTCTGATAACAAGAGAACTAATTATATTAGTCGAGGTTCTCCAGAGAAACAGAACCAACAAAATGTGTGTGTTATAAGGAATTGGCTTATGTGATTATGGAGGCTGAGAAGTTCTAAGATTTGCAGTTGGCCAGCGGGAGGCCCAGGAGAGCTGATGGTATATTTCCAACTGAAATCCAAAGGCCTGTAACCAGGAAAACCAATAACATAAATCCTAGTCTGAATGAATCTGAGGACCGAAGAAAACCAGTGTCTCAGGTTGAAGACAGCCAGGTGGAGAGCAAATTCTTCCTTACTCAATCTTTTGTTTTATTCAGGCCTCCAAGGGTTGAATGAGATCTATCCACACTGGAGAGAGCAATCTGTTTTACTCAGTCTACTGACTCAAATGTCAATCTCATTCAGAAATATACTCATAGACATACCTGTAATAGTGTTTAATCAAATATCTGGGCTTCTGATGACCCAGTCAAATTGATACATAAAGTTAGCCATCTCACTAATATTTACTGAGAACCCTATATATTTCTGCCATTTATACTGTTAATTTTATCACATTCAACTTAATCTTCTCAGAAACTCTGAGAGGTCAAGTGTAATTATTATCTCTACTTTTCCAAATGAGGAATCAGAGGTACAAAGCTGTTAGGTATCCTTTCCAAATATCCTACCTGTAAGTGGTGGGAAAATATCTCTCTGGCTCCAGAGCTGGTGAAAATACCATGCAATGCTAACTGACCTGTCTCTGTATCTTGAGTATAATGAACCAGCCAGATGACTACAGTCCCAGCTTTGGTAGCAATGGTTACTCTAATAAAAATGGACTTAAATCACAATTTTTACACAGTAAGCTTGGCTGAAAAGCAGTTATCCCTAGTACTATAGGATTGTGGGAAAGGGAGATCACAAGCCTTTGGTGGGGGGGCATGGTTTAGAAAATCTAGCCCCTAGAATATGGAGCATATGAGAGTGAGTGATAGTAAATAATAACTAAAATTCAATGACACCTGTAAGAGTTGAGATGTAGTGCCCTTCAGAGTTGGCCTGAGTCCACCCCTTGATTTCTTTAAGAGTAAATTGGAATCTAAGGAAGCTGGTTTTGTGACTAGCCCACAGCTCCATAGATTGTTAGATCTAAAGGGTTAAATTATGGAAAATCTTGAATAATAGCAGCCAAATACATACTTTATGTTCTGATAACCCCAGATGACTTGTAATCCCCTGCTCACCTTTCCACACTGCTGCATACATCTATTAAATGATGTGCTGAAGTCTGCTTCTCGCTGCTGGAAAGAGCCAAGTATGTACATATCCTTCCCAGAGTCCACTGTCAAAGATTCTGGCAGTTGACCACTGCCTTTTTGCCCTTGTTTTGATGATTTTTTTTTCCCCATGAATTTCCCTCTTTTCACATGGCTTTATTTGCAAAGCTACTCATGCATTCATTAAAACTCAGCTGATGTGTAACCTCTACGAGGAATTCCTAACCTTTGTCTTGATGCTTTAATAACACCTCATGCATATATCTGTATTATTGCCCTTTTTATTGTTTTCAAGTTGTTTTTCTGTGTCTGAGCTTCACAGAAATAGAACCCGTGTTTTTTAATCTTTTTATTCTTAGGATAGAACAGAGATCCCATCATATCATTAATGGTCAGTAAATGAATGTTGGGCAGGGGAGCTACTGAAAGTTTCTGAGTCCAAGGCTGGTTAATAATCAGGTGTGTTAAAAGTCCTTGCTCCATACAATGTGGAGGCTGAGCCACAGTACTAGGCATCTCTTGGAAGCTAGGCAAGAAAGTAGAATCTTGGGCCCCACCAGAGACCCAGGGAGTAAAAATCTGTATGAACAAGCTCCCCAGGTGATATGTGTGTATAGCCCAGTTTGAATAACTGGCCAAAGAGGAGGAAAGAATAAAGAGGACACATTTCATTCCTTTATTTTATTGTCAAAGGATTTCTCAGTATTTTCTTCTTTACAAATTTCTATGAAGAGATGAAAGGCCAGGCACAGGTAAAACATATTAGTTTTTTCAAGGAACCATGGAACCAGTTGAGAATTTTTTTTATGGAAAATAAAGCCCTGCTATTCAGAGAAGGTAGGTATTTCTTTAGAAAGCTCATGATAGAGGGCGGGGGAGGGGGGTAGGTCATGGTAAAACATAAAGTAATGAACTTGTTTTCCATTGCATTTTGGTGGCAAATACTTCTTCATTGTAGGTAGAGATGCAGCCTTAATTCTCAGGTAGCCCACTGAGGCCTTCAACTCAGGCTTGTCTACCCCATAGAACCTTTTAACATCTTTTTGTTCATTATTTCTAATAGTATTGTTCTTCAGGGCCATCCTTGATGCTAAATTCTAGTCAGTTAATCTAGTAGATGAGTTGTAGTATGATGACATGTCAATAATAAAAGTATACATGCACACAATGATGATAATATGCTAGGCAACTATTTTACATATATCTTCATAACAACACTGTGGAATAAGTAGTATTCATGTAGGCTTCCTCAGTTTACAGAAGAAACTGATGCAGTTAAAGTCTTTAGCTCTGTTCACATGCCTAAGTGGCAGGCTAGGATTCAAACCTAGTGACTGACTTCAGAGACAGTAACTTTGAACCACTCAGCCAAGGTTCTTCCAATTTCAACATGTATCAAAATCATATAAAGTGTTTGTTAAAGTGCCTTTCCAAGAATTTGGGATGTGGAATTTCTGCAGTGTGTCTTGAGAATTTGCCTTTTGTGAAAAATGAACATGACTAAAGCCATTTTTAAATGGCCTTGGAGCAGCCACATTAGAGAACCTGCTTTATTTGTCTCTGTTTAAACTGGGCCCAAACTTTTGGTCTGGGCAAAATGGCAATTGTTTTAAGCAACTGTGTGAGAAGTCAGCAGAAGAGCAGACATCCTAAACACAAGACTGATAGTTGTGGATTTTCGGAAGAAAAAATCGGTAGTCAATCAATGTAGAACCCAGATTAGCTTACTTGGTTGACACTCTTAGAAATCTTTTTCTTTTCTTCAATTCAATGTAATTGTCTCTCTTCCTTTTCCATATAAAACCTCTTTGCTTTTATCTCACAAGTGGGAGACTATTTGAGCGTCTACCTGAATCTTTGCTCCCCCAATTACAATTCTTTAATCAGAAATAAACACTCCTTTGACTCTCATTCTGGCTCCTTATTTTCAGATAAGTTCCCCGGTGGTTGAGCCAGGCAGCATACTTGGAGAATCACTTCACTATGTGACATACCACCCTTTTGTGTTTGCTAATTTTTAACTTACATAATTATGTTTTAAATTGCCTTTTGTAAGAATAAAAAGCTAGAACCAAATGAATGATGTAAATTGAGAATCATCAGGTAGTCCCAAAATAGCATTTTGGAATTACGTAAAACATGTTTTTGGAATTCCTCATATCAGACTTTTCAACTGATTTTTTTGCAGTAATTCTGTTCAGAAATTCTGTTCATAAATTTTTCTGTTATTCCAGAAAGAATAATTTTCTAAATATCTGATTTATGGAAAATGTTAAATCTTGGTGCTAAAATTAATAAGCAGTATAACAAGTTCATTGTGTTGGGTTAAAAGTCACAAGGATACTGTATTTCCTCTTTGTCGTTAATTACCTGCCTGCCATCTGACAGGTCACATGACCTCAACTACACTCTCTGTGAAATGAGCATTTTGGACTAAGTCTAATCATTTCTCTTTGTTCTAATTCTGTGGCTGGACTATTCAATGTGGGGCACCAATAATTTCCCATCAGAGACCAGATTAGAAGTCCTACTGCAGAGCCACTTTATTGTGTTGCAATGATGCCCATGACTTTCTTGTTACTAAAAAGGAGGAAATAAAAGCGAACTCTGCCAGCAGTCTACTAATCATGAATCTATGCAACAGTGACAGTTAATCTTCTCTTCCTATTAATAGATGCAAATGCCTAGGGGCTTAACATTTTCCTAGTGGCTTAATAAGGAGAAAAAGATTGAAGAGGAGGCAGACAGAGATGCCTAATTGCATAGCTATTGCCCTGTTGCTCAAAGGGACAAACGCAAAAAGAAGAGAAAGAGGCAAGATGGTAATTCAGCATTGCCCGTGCCAGCGAGTTGCCCCCAAAGGAAATTTAAAAAAGCAAGTCATTTTGATCTATTTTGGTGCATGTCTAGGAGCACAGTCAGGCAAAATACCCAGATGAACTTTCAGTCACCACCATACCAGCCTGGCTGTATAAAACAAAGCTGAAACTAGATTGATCTGCCAGAATGTGCGATAAAATACTCAGTAAGAGTGCAAAAAATTAAAGAAAATAAAGTGAAGTTTCCCTGCTGTACAAGATTGTTGTGATTTCCTATTCAGAAAGTTATCAGATGTTTCATGGACATTTGAACACAAGAAGCTTGGGACAGGGAAAGGCCATATATGTCTGTAAAGAGGAAAAGCATTTCACATATATGTAAGTTGTGGCATTTTTTTTTCTAATTCCATTTCTAAATTAAATGAATTTTTGTCACATCTGAAGTACAACATCCTGACAATTACTCCGGATTCTTGGAGTTCAAAAATAATTTGTTCCCAGTAGAGAAAAATAGTACCTTGGAAATAACATAAATTAAGAAGAAATAGAAAGTTCTATAAAATAGACCAAATCTTGTACATTGAATGAATTTATCTTAAACAACTTCCTCAGGTTAATGTATGTCTACATACAGACTATTGGAATGATGACTATGAAGTTTCTATGCTGATATTACAAGTAATGTCTTAATGAACCACATTGCCTAGAATCTAATTTGTGTCCAGGAACTACTCAACAATTTTAAATTAAATGGTCATGCTTGCATACTTACTGTGAGCCAGGTCTTCTGGTAGATGTTGAGCACACAGCTATGAAAAGATAATTGCCTTAGCCTCAAGTAAGTTAGTGAGAAAGCCAGACTGTTGTTTACAAATAACAAAACATTCCCTGGTTAAATTCTTATATTTCCCCATGAGGGGGATTCTGAGAAGCCTGAAGTAACCAACGTCTACTGCAACTCTGATGCAAGTTTCTGTACTTTAGCACGAATATAAGAGATTTGCCTTCGACTCTTCTGGAAGCAGGGAAGGGCTTATAGAGGGTCCTACCATTTGAGCATATGTTGAAATTATGGGCACTTTCAACATCACAAAATATTGCCAGATTGTTTGCTAATGTGGTTATCTCAATCCACACCCACCAGCCATATCGGAGTTCCTGGTACTCTACTTTCTGGCCAACAGTTGACATTATCAGACATTTAAAGTTTTGCCAATATGTAGGTATGAGACTATAAACCATTACGGTCTTGTTTTGCGTGTTTCCATTTTATAGTGAGGTTGAAGATTTTCTTTTACATTTATTTCATATTCAGTTTTTTCAATTTCACCTTTTATGCTGTCTGTTTATGTCTTTTGCCTAAATTTTAGTTCATAGTTTTTCTATTGAGTTGTAAAGCACTTCATTATAAATTCTGGTTGTAAGTCTCCTATCTGTATTATTGATGATGTAAGGTAGGCTGTGATGAACTAATTAATATATAACTCTAAAATGTCAGTGAATTAACACATCAAAATCTTGTTTCTGGCTTGACACAAATTCTACTTCAGGTTCAGACAGCTCTTTTGGGATTGAAGTTGAACTATGGCACATTTATGAGCAAGTCAGGGAAAGAAAAATGGAAAATTGCCCATAGATGCTTTACAATTCATAAGTAGTCCTATGGCTCTGCCTTATGACAAAGGATGTGGGAAATATAGGGAAAAATGAAACATTTTGACAAGCATACTGTCTCTGTCACCGACACCTTTTACCATGTATGAAATAAATTCCTAATGTAATAATGATATTTATTATGAATGAATGTGTCCCTTTATAAAATTATGTCCCCATGGTTATTAAACTGGTTACATTTTTGTCTTTTAATACATTGGTGAGATAAATGATATTTTTCTATGTTTAATTATTAAGTCATCCTGGTGTTAGTGGTAAAAAATCCAACTTGCTCATTACCTGCTCTGTTTTTGTATGTTGAAGGACTCAGGTTGCTAGCATTTAACTTAGGATTTTTATACTGCATCTATAATACTGAACATTACCTTTCTTATAATTTTTTTTTCTGAATTTTTCACAGAAGTTATATTAGCTTCATAAAAAAGGGTCAGTAATATCCTGTTTTGTGAAAGAGCTTGTATGCAGATGACATTCATTCTTCAAATATTTAGTGAATTTGTCTGAAATCCCACAGATTCTTAAGTTTGTGTGTGTGTGTGTGTGTGTGTGTGTGTGTATTTGTTGTTGTTTTGTTTTTTTGCAGGCGTATATGAGAGGGAATGTATAGACTATCATCTACTGATTTATTTTCTTAAATAGTTATACTTAGATTTTCTGTTTTTGTTTTGCTAATTTTATTTTTCTTATAAACTTTTCATCTCTTCTCTTTTGGCATAAAAGTAATTACAAAATTCTCTTTCCCCTCTGCTATATCTATATTTGTTGTCTTTTTGTATGCTGATCAGATGTTTAGGTCTATTTTATATGACTAGATGACTTAATGAAAACAACTCAATAGTTTTTGAATTGTCTTTTTGTTTTCCTTTTATTAATTTTCACTCATATTTTAATTTTATTATATGTTATCTAATATATTAAAAGCTTAGCTTATTTTTTTTGGCTCTCTTTTAACATAAAAAACTTTAAGAAAAGAATTTTTTTAACTCCTGTGGATGCATTCATTACATTTTGATTTGTTGTATTTTATTATTCACTTCCTTGTATTTTTCAATTTATGCTATAAATTTTTAAATTTTAAAAATTTTTATTCATTTATTTCTGTCAGGGAGTTATTTTGAAGTGGTTTGTTAGTTTTACTTTTAGGTGTATTTTTTCTGATTAATTTTTTGAACTATCTAACTTAATGGATTATAATTTATATGAAACAATTACTAAAATATTTTTGAGACTGTCTTTAATGCCTAAAAATATAACATTTTGTTTATTTACTAATGAGAACTTGGGAAGTATACATTCTCTATCTTTGGAGGTAGAGAAATCAAGCTGGTAAATTGTATAGTTAAAATAGTTTCCATATGTTTGTGTTAGCTTCATCTATCAATTAGTGAGCAAGTTAAAATCTCTGTTTGACGGAGAATATCTACTTTATAAGGCCATGTTAATATGTACTTTTAAGTCAAGAAAGGTACAATACTTCTGATAAAATGAACCTTTGATCTATAAATAGTGACCCTTTTGGTTCCTGTCAATGTTTTTTGGTGTCTTAAAGCCTCATATTAGTATATCAGTAGCACTTTTGGGGCATTATTTTATTAGGTATTTTTTTCTTTTCTCTTTTTTAGTGTTTTTTTGTTTGTTTTTGTTTTCGTTTTAAGTGAATTTTATAAAACAATATGAAAGTTGATTTTCTTTTGCATTCAATCTCTGGTCTCTAAACATTCTTATTCTTTTCACATTTATTGTGATTACTGATACCTGGATTTATTTCACACAGTTATTATTGTGCCTTCTATAAGGCCTGTTGTTGTTTTATTTCCCCTTCTATTTTGTCTTCTTTTATATTACTTAAATTTTCCATAATATGATTGTTTGAATGTTAAACATTACATGTTTATTCTCATGGTTACTTTAAAAATTTTCCATGTTCAAGTCTAAACTAAATCATTCTCTACCTTCTTTCTAAATGATATAAAATTTTAAAAAATGCCTTATATCTTTCCCTCTATTACTATCTTACTATTGTTGTGCAGGGTCACAGTTCTTTCTAGCTTTTATTACCCAAACAGATGTTGCTGATACTATTACTGTTGTTTTATTCAGTTAGTCTTTGGTTATGTTTACGACATATTTTCCCATTTCTTTATCTTGTATTGTATGTTAGAAACTTCTCCAGGATCATTTTCATATTTACTTTATTCCTGAAGGATATCCTTCAGTAGGTCCATTTGTAAGAGTCTATTTTTTTTTTTAAGATTTTATTTATTTGACAGAGAGAAACACAGCCAGAGAGGGAACACAAGCAGGGGGAGTGAGAGAGGGAGAAGCAGGCTTCCCACCGAGCAGGGAGCCCAATGGGACTCGATCCCGGATCCCCGGGATCATGACCTGAGCCGAAGGCAGTGGCCCTGTCTTTCTTTCTCTTTGGTATGCTATTTATATTCCACATCTTATAATTTAATGTACAAAATCCTTGTGGGACTGATGTGTATTGTCTTTACCAAATCTCATGGATAATGTCCACTGCACATGTGTTTTATAAATGTGATTTGTGAGCTTACATTCAACTGATTTTAATCCATGGAAAAAATATGAGCCCTGTGTTATGGGTGGAATCCTTAAGAAATAATCTGTATTTACCTCAGCTAAGGTCTGGCAATACTAAAAGCTGGACTGCTTGAACTATTCCTTTGTTTGGGATTTCCTGGACCACACAGAGTATAAATCTGCACAAGACACTGGAGATTATGAATTCTCAGAGACTTTTTTTCCAACTCAGAGCCCTGAGCAGGAGAGATGTATTTCTAACCCATTCCTTTTGCTAGCCAGTAAATAGAAGAAATTAAGTCAGTTATTATGCTTCTGATCTACAAGAACATAATCCTCCCTATATTTTATAGATTCAGTCTTTTGTGGGACATAATCAACTCTCTCCCTTGCTTGGGTACAAAGCCCCATCTTCTGTTTACAGCTTGCCTTTTAAGTCACAAGTCTTAAGAGACTGACATGTTCTTTTTTTTTTTTTATTTTATTTTATTTTTTTAAAAAAAATTTTTTTCCAGTGTTCCAAGATTCATTCCCCATTCCCCACACCCAGTGCTCCACGCTTTAGGTGTCCCCAGTACCCACCACCAGGCTCTCCCATCCCTCGACCCCCCTCCCTCCAAGTCCCTCAGTTTGTTTCTGTGTCCAAAGTCTCTGTTGTTTCTTTTCCCTCCCTAGATTACCCTAGTTCCCATTTACTTTCCTTCTCCCACTGTCCTCCAGTTTACCCCTCATGCACCGCAAGTAAGTGAAACCATGCGATACTTGACTTTCTCTTCTTGGCTTATTTCTTAATAACTGATTAAAACTCTTATTTTCATGCATTGTCATGTTTGGCCTCTAGGCATATCGCTTAATTTGGGAGAATGTTGTATTTTTTCCATTATTTCTAGAAATTTGGTAGAGGAAGCATTTTTAGGCTTCCTGGACTCCTAGGTTACCAGAATAGATAGCAGTTTTATGTGTTCTTTTTAAAAAAGTAATCACATCAAGAACTGCTTTGTTATATATCACGTCTAAATATGGAAATTTTGCTCAGAGGCAGCAGAATGTACAGGGTCTGATACCAGACTGTTCAGAATCTTATTCTCATCCCATCACTTAGTTTTATGATCTTGGGTACATTGCTTAACCTTTGTCTGCCTTGGTTTCCTTTTCCGTAAAATAAGGGTGATGCCTTATGGATTGAATTTAAGAAGTAAGGGAGGGATGCCAGGGTGGCTCACTTGGTTAAGTATCTGCCTTTGGCTCAGGTAATGATCCCAGTGTCCTGGGATTGAGCCCTGTATTGGGCTCCCTGCTTGGCGGAGAGCCTGCTTCTCCCTCT
Source organism: Spilogale gracilis (assembly GCA_004023965.1). Taxonomy (NCBI): domain Eukaryota; kingdom Metazoa; phylum Chordata; class Mammalia; order Carnivora; family Mephitidae; genus Spilogale; species Spilogale gracilis. The sequence goes on along the minus strand of PITA01006896.1, from coordinate 48,819 downwards.
CTCTCTGCCTGCCCGTTGCAGTGCCTACTTGTTCTCTCTCTATGTCTCTGTCAAATAAATAAATAAATTCTTAAAAAAAAAAAAGGGAGTCCATAAACATAGCACTGTGTGTGTACATTAAGCTTTCCATAAAAGTTGTTGTTAATCAGCATATCATATGCAAACAGAGACATAAAAGTACTTGCTCAGGATTGAAAGTGGAATAATATACAGTCCTGCTGGTATACATAAGGCTTCTGGTGTACATTGTGTGGTTTCTTTATTATATTGTCAAATTTAACCACATAAATGATCTGTTAAATATGTATGTATTTTTTTTATTCCCATTCAATTGATGAAGAAAAATGCTTACCCCAAAATCCACATAGCCTTTGCACAGTCCAGTAAGTATCAGAATCCGGGTTGGTCTTGCTCCAAACTTGACATCAGAAGACTTCAGTTTACGTCTAGGCTCCATCAGTTACCAGTTTTATAGTCATAATATCTGACACTAATATTTCACTTTTTGTGTGCCAAAACTGGTTCCAGGAACATTGAAAGTCACTTAGTTATCATAATAAGACTTTGAAAAAGGTAATATCATAGCCTTCACCCTATTTTATAGATGAGGAAACACACAGGGAGTGTGGTCACTTGAACAAAGTCACCCAATAAATAGGAAGTAGAGAAAGACTTGAATCTAGACTATCTAGTTTCCAAGTCCATACTTCATTAATCTGTGCTTTAGAACTTGTGTAAGATCCCTATTCTAGCTGAACTTTAGGTTCCTCATCCCCATTATGGAAATTACATAATGCACTGCAAAGGATTTTTATGAGGTTAAATAACATCATGAATATGAAAGGTGTCTGTTTCTTTGTTTTTTAAACATGTAGCACTTTAAAATGAAGGTTTCTATATGGAGATATTTTTGTACTTTGGGCAAAAATTTAAGCTCATAAGATGAATAAATTGCAGTCTTGATAGTTGAATATTTACTTTTAATTATGTTATATAAAAAAAAGTTGTCAACGTTGAGGTGATTATTTCATCACCTTTTGTGGAAAAACAGATTTCATCAGAGTGATCACATCATGACTATCATTTATAAATATTTACTTACATCTTCTCCTTTCATTATAACAATGACTAATCATGCATCTCATCTTGATTATAATGAGTGATTTAAGGAACACTGAATTATTTTACAGTGATTGAGGGCTTGGATATTCAAGAGAGTAAAGAGGCACCTGTGAATAGGAGAGATTAGAAATTATATTGTTCATGTTTGAAATCTGGGTATGCAAAATGTGTGTATTATATAAAAATAAAATATATCAGCCTAAACTTCTCATTCCAGTTCCTTCGATTTTCCATTATATGAAATATCTGTACAGATATTCTTGTGTGGTAAGAAAGAAAAATGGGGAGGTACACATTTTTAAGTGTCACAACCAGCTAATGAGGGGACATGACTTTGGACATTTATTTAAATAAAACTGTCCCTAAGGTCATAAATGGTAATGACCATCAAATTGAGATTAATAATAATATTTTTATTCAGCTACTTTAGATTAAGCATGTGATCTCTATTGTGTGCCATGTTTCTTCATTTTAAAATGATGACAAATTTGTTTTGTTAAACTTACTTGTATAATGTAGATTTTATCTCAATTCCTCAGTTTATACTAACAGGTCAATTTTTTTTTTTTCCAAAAGATCTTATTTATTTATTTGGCAGAGGGAGAGAAAGAGAGAGAAACAAGTGCAAGCGGAGGTTGGCAGAGGGAGAGGGAGAAGCAGGCTCCCCACTGAACAGGGAGCCGGACCTGGGGCTCAGTCTCAGGCCCCTGGGATCATGGCCTGAGCCAAAGGCAGCCCCTTAACTGACTGAGGCACCCAGGTCAATTAACAGGTCAATTAAAGTGATGTTTAGCTGCAGGAGACCTGTCCCAAGACTGGTAAGACACCTTAACTCTGATGAGAGCAATCGTTAGTGCAAGTGGCAACAGTTTGCAGAATGCCATGAAACTAATCTATAACACACTTTACAGGTGATAGTAAGTCAGGCTGTTCGCCAGGGCATACTAACGATTCATTGGAGAGGAAAGAGTTAAAAATAAGTGCTATTTTATTAGAATCGATGTCTTCAAAGGTAGAGACAACATTTAAACTGAAACTGAAAACTTGATATCCCTCTCTGCTCTTCTGTATTTTTGTCTCATAATTTTGTATTCTCTTTGTCCTTCCAATGTTCAAACACTTCTATTTCTCCAATATGTATCATTATAAAATGTAAAGAGTTTTAAAGCCTAACAATGTATTTAAGCCATGTTTCCATTCCTATACAAAGATACTTACCTCTTTATACTGAATTGTCACATAGTATTTCATGGTAATTTGATCAAATGCCATTTTCCTGTTAGTAATCTTTTAAGTTACTCTGTAATTTGGCTATTACAAGCAATATGACAATGAGATCTTGCATTATTGTCTATGTGGGGCTATTTGTATGAATTTGTTTTCTTTTTTTTTTAAGAGTTTTTTCTTTTTTTTTTTTTAAGATTTTATTTATTTATTTGACAGAGAGACAGATCACAAGGCAGAGAGGCAGGCAGAGAGAGGAGGAAGCAGGCTCCCCACCGAACAGAGAGCCCGATGCGGGCCTCGATCCTAGGACCATGAGATCGTGACCTGAGCCCAAGGCAGAGGCTTTAACCCACTGAGCCACCCAGGTGCCCTATTTGTATGAATTTCTAAGTAATGAAGTTTTGGGGACAAAGACAATGCACATATTAAATTTCCAACATTTTGTTAATTTTTCCTCCAAAAGGCCTAGGTCAATTTATGTAAACATAAGTGAGTGAGTGAGGGGGGTTTTCCCCCACATGGTGCCAACGTTCTCAATCACTCTTAAGACATTTTTATAAAATGTGTTGTATTTTTATTTAAATTGTGGAATCCTGGGCACCTGGGTGGCTCACTGGGTTAAAACTTCTGTCTTCAGCTCAGATCATGATCTCAGGGTCCTGGGATTGAGGTCCTTATCAGATTCTCTGCTTGGCAGGGAGCCTGCTTCCTCCTCTCCCTCTGCCTGCCTCTCTGCCTACTTGTGATCTCTCTTTCTCTCTCTGCCAAATAAATAAATAAAATCTTTAAAAAAATTGTGGAATCCCTTCCTTTACTTGTCATTTTTATGCTTAGCACTATATGACTCTATATTAAGGAACTGGAGTTTCTTTCTAGATAGGTAGTTTCTGAAGGGGGATGAGAATAGCAATGGAATCTTCCAAAATGTCAAGTTCGTGGTTTTCAGGAAAAAAAATTCAAATGTGATAAATGAACTTTGTATACTTTTAGTTATGTTTTATGGTCGTTGTTGATGATGGGATTTTAATGTGAACAATGTACAGGATTGTATTTGAAGCATTACATACTATTGCAATTTAACTTGTCCCTCAAGAAACAGAGAGATAAAAAAATAAATTTATATTGAACAAACCATAAATAGTGGTCACATTTATTAGATACAGAAAAATGAAATTATTACTACTCATGAAAAGGGCAATTTTAAAATTGATCTAATTTGTATACTTATATCTTTATATATATATATATATAATTTCATAAAGAAATAACTTTTTTTTCCAGTTTCCTGAGTGTAGATGATGAAATGACATTTAAATAAAAAGAGGGAAGAAAAGCAGGTTTTTCAGAATACTAAAGTTATTTTTAAAGCCGTGAATAGCTGCCAGCCTTAGAAAATTGAGTCATTTGTGAAAGAGATGATTCTCTAGCTACGTAACTTAGCTAATATTATAACACTGAAGACCAGTTGATACTGCATAGTGAACACATATGATAGTGGGTTTCTAAATATGTCCCTGATTTTCCTTGAAAATCACTTTACATTTTAGATGCACCAGCTATGAATAAATGTTTCTATAATACACTTTTAATTTCAGGTTTTTTGGAATTATTCATAACAACTTGCTACATAGAAAGTTGTCACAATTTCGAGCTGCTAAACATTACATAAGTTGCTAAATAATTTTATGCAGCATTCCATTAAATAATGTTCAAATAAAATATGTTGGAACTGAAAGATGGAGTGTATTGAGTATGTTACATTTCATAAAACATTACTTTAAAGTTGTATTTTATAAAATAAAACACTAAATAACCCCCCAAATATAGCAAATATATCCCTGTCCCCAAAAACTATTATCAATATTCAGTGAAATTTAAATCCAGTATTTTATTTGAGAAGACATAAAACTGTTTACATAAATAATTGAATTGCCAAAGCAGACTCATAAGGATTTCAATTAACCAAAGGAAATAAATTTTGACTGGTACTACATGTATTCAATGACTAGAATAGTGACCAGCCATGATTTGGTAATTCTGGATTCCATCAATGTTTTTATTTCTTCCTGAGTTGGTTTTTATAAGTTGGATTTTTTAAAAAGAATTTATCTTTTTATTTATATACATTTTTTAATTTCTTGATATAATGTTCATAGTAATATTTCTATATATTTGCAATGTGAAGGATTTGTAGTAATGTATCGTATCTTTTCCCATTCCTGAAATTATTTAATGGTGTCTAATTTCCTTTCTTAATCAGTTTGTGGATCCTTCATTATAGTGTGTTGCTCTTTCATTATTTTCTACTTTGATCTTTGTTATTTCCTTCCTTCTATTTTCTTTGGGTTTATTTGCTCATTCCCACCCACCCTAACCAGTTCTTAGAATAGATACCTTATTAACTTGAAAGTTTGTTTCTTTAAATACATACACTTAGCTTGATAAATTTCCTTCAAAGTAATCTTTTAGCTGTATCCCTTGCACTTTATGATTCAGTTAAAAATTTTAAAAATTCTCAGTATGATCAGTATGATTTATTGATTCATTTATTTATATTTTATTTGTTAGTTTATTTATTTGTTTTATTTGTTTAGAGAAAGAGAGAGTATGCAGTTGGGACAGGAAGAAGTGAGAGAGAGAGAAAATCTTAAGTAGGCTCCACACCCAGCATAGAACCTTGGGTGGGGCTGTATCTCTTGACCCTGAGATCATGACATGATCAGAAATCAAGAGTCAGACACTAACTGACCGAGACACTCAGGCACCCCTGAGATTTTTCTTTGGATTGCAAAACATCTATTTATTAATTTGGAAAAATGTAGCACTTTTATATTTTTGTTTTCTGTAACTGCTGGGATTTAGAAGGCATATTTAGATTTTCTAAATAATTGCATCAAGTTACACAAAATTGTTAAAGTAGGCTAGCTTTATGTAGGTCAGACACATGCATTGTATGCCCCATTTGTTTTAGAACATTAAATACACCTGGTTCCAGTTATATATGCACTTACTGATTCAGGTTTAACTTGAAATAGTTCCTGCTGATAATCAACTTCCTTGCCTTCCATCTTTTCAGCTCATCAGCTTGCTGAGGTCAACTTTCTTCCTTGGATTTTGGTTCTCCAACTTTATTCTTTAAATTTATATTTATTCACAGCTTTTTCATGGGTGTTCCCAAGGAGTATAAAGGAAACCAAAGGCCCTCAGCATAGTTGCAAAACAAGAAAACTTGATTTGTAAAATGATGATGCAGACATATTTCCAGAAGTGCAGAGTCTTTGCAGCTTTACTACCCGTGCTAAATATGTCTAGAGATGCCAGGGACTTTGAAGCATACTCTTAATGACTTATCTTCTGTATTGAGTCAGTTTCGCTAAAAATGAGATTGAAGATTTGTGTGCATGAAAGAGATTTGTTAAGGAAGTGATATTAGACAAAACCTGTGTGGGAGTGAGAAGAGCTAGACAGGATAGAGGAAGCAGCAGTACAAGTTCCTGGTATCAGATGATTCCAGCCTCCATGTATCCCTCAAGGAACTAGAGCTTACTCTGCAATGCAGATTCTGTCCCAGCTTTAGGTAAGGAAGCTAGACTTTTGTAACCCCCACCCATCTTTCATTGAATATACACCTGACTGTGTAACCCCAAGGAAACTTCCGGAGAAGTGGTTCCAATTACCAAAGGGCAAGGCTCTGGAAAAGTTGTAGATGTGAGTCTTAAGCAACACTTTTGTTTCCTGAGGGATGGGTACCCTGAACAGACAAGTGATTACAGAGCATGTGCTTAGGTGCCATCCTGTGTTATATCTTTAGTCCCTCAAGAGCTGTCTTTTACATAAACCAGTGCTTATAACAAATGCCTATCTCATTGTTGACCATAACTTCATATTGCATATAATATTCTTTTATTGTATTAGAATGATTTATAAGAAATTCTCTAATCTGCAGTTACACATGAATTTAGATGGATGTTCTTTTGCTTTTTACATGAACTTAAAAATATATCTGGTGATAAAATATTTTTAAAGGGAGACACATTGAAATTATAATGTAATTATAGGGATATTAATGGAATTAGGAAATTTAAAAGACACTGGTTAGCCATTTAGCAAAGCTGTTTTCCTGTTCTTTCTTGTCTTCTCAGACTGTGTCCCAGCCTACTTCTGCTGGGAGGGTAAGATCACTGAATTATGGCCAATAAAATGTGCATGAAAGTGACGTACATGACTACCAAATCTCCCATTCTGTCTTTCAGACTCTATCATTCTTTGCATGCTGATTGGGTATCAATACACAAGGCGATGTTGTTGAACATATATTCAAGACTACAGAGCCTCCATCAATATGGGGTCCTGAATCACTAAACAGAATATATCTCTTCCTTTGCCTCTAATCAGACTTTAAATAAGCAAGAAATAAACCTCAACAATATTAAGCTATGGAGATTTGAGGGGTTAAATTCCTGATATTCCTTCAAACCAAATAATTTTCAAAAAGGTAAAGTCTCCTGAAACATAAAAATCAGTTAACCAGAAACTTAGTAATATCCATTGTCATAACATCTTGGTTTACAAGAAAGATTATCATCAAAGAATAGGAGATGAAATTCCAAGATGTTTTGAGAAAGAGAGGTCTTGGATTTCTTTGTGTTGATATACTAGAAATAAAAGTGTTGCTTGTAAATAAACATGGCGCTTGTCTTCTAATGTTGGAAAGGAATGGGTTCACTGACTATGGACAGAATACATAAACCTCCTATTAAAGATTGCAGCCAGGGCCAATCTTTTCTCAAAAACTATATATATATAACTTAGTTGAGATTATAACTACATTAACTCTATGATACATTCTTCTTTATAATCATGCTTTTAAATCTGATAATTCTTCAGGAAAAATATACTTAACCTGATAAAAAATGTGGCACTGATAACTGGGTCATTGTGCTTTCAAAACAAATCTTATTTGGGAAGTAATTTATCACAGTTTTTCCTTCCTTTCCTGGTTACTGTCCCCTAGAATCAAACTATATTCAAAATTATGTTTTGGCATTATGTATGAAGCTTGGGAAATTAAATATATATTTTATTTTTAAAAGTCAAAGCATGCACATCTAACAATAAATAATTATTAAGCATCTATTGAGTTTAAGACATCTTAGAACATTCTAGAATTTCCTCTATTTAAATAGGAGTGTGATGATTCAAACTATTTCTTCAAAGTCTGTTGTAATAATTCATTCTTCCTTCAATGGGAGATCTAAATCATAGAGGTTTTTTTGTTTTAATTTTTTGTTTCAGAAAGTAGTGATTGGCTTTATTGCTTTTTTTCAGTGAACTATGTGGGAGTAATCTATGTGTTTTCTAGATATCTAGCGAAACAATCCCATATCAGTTTTCATGTCATTTTACCATCATTATTTGAGATTGTATAAGATAAAATAAAAGTTTACTTATAATTACTTTTTATTTTGTTGGTGATGGGGGTTACAGATGTATTTCTGTTAATTTAGGTTTCTTGAACTCCTCAAGGTCATCAAATTTCCTCAGCAAATTGCTAAAGTGAAAATGGAAAATCCTGGGTTGTCATTCAGGCTTGCTAAAAGAAAAGACATATTTCAGAGTTATTTAAGCTAAACCCCCGTTAATACCTAACGTAATTTCCATTTAGCCTCTCCCAAGAATAGAGTCTTAAAACTTGTCAATTTAAAAATGTCTGGTCAGCACTGCTGAGGTAATTCACGTGACAGGCCCCTGCCTTTCCTTAAAGGAAGGTGACCTTGCCACAACAAGTCCTCTTTTTGATGTTATAACTTCCTTGACCTGTTCCTTTCTGCCTATGAAAGTCCCTCACTTTATACAGCTCCTCAGAGCTCTTTCTTGATGCTGAATGAAATGTTGCCCAATTCATGACACTGAATAAAGCCAGTAAGATTTTTAAAATTTGCCCCATTGAATTCTGTTTGTTTTTTTTTTTCCAAAATAGGTTCAAACTGCATCTGCTTTCTTAAGTAAAATAACACCTTTTCTAATCATATGCAATGGTATTGCCCAAGTATCTATTGGATATTAAATCTCTAAGGCACCCTCTCAAAGGTGGCTAGGAGGTATGATATATGATGTGGTTTAAATACTAAGTTGAAGATGTGATCCTGACCAACTGGGTAATTTCAGGGCGAGTCATAGAGATTAATTATTTTTCCTCCGGAATCTATGGATTTATTTAAGTGAAATTTGGATTTCAGGAAGTAAGTCAAGATGTAGAGGTATTGTTGGGTGACCTGGGGAGACCTCCTGGCCCCCGTGGTTACCTCTTAGCCTATCCTTGGGAAATTGCCAGAGGCTCTTAGTCTCTTTGCAAGAAAAAATTCAAGGGCAGACTGATAGAGTGGTTGAGTGGTACAAGTAGAGAGAAACACAGAGTGCACAAAAGCTGTACACTCTTGGGGTTAGGTTTCTACCTTTTGTTAACTAGAGGGTAGAATATTTATTACTTGGGGCGAGGATTTCATGGAAGCAAGGTTTCTCACCCTTCCTTTCTTATTTGGTCTGCGGTTTCCTGTCATGGCACCTGCCATCTTGGACTTGCCTGGTTTGATCCAGCTCCTTGTGGAGTGCTGCCAGGATGGGCCTCTGACTTTCCTGATAGCTAGCCATTCCTTCTTCTATGCTGTCCTTCAGGTATCTGTTCGAGCCAAATGAACTGCCTTCTCTAACAGAGGAAGCTTTGGGCATTTAGAGGTAAAGGAAAGACTTGCACATAGTTAGCCCATAGTATTTGCTAAGCTTTGGCCTAGTACTTCATGTACAATGTTTTATTGAACCTTCATAGCAACTCTGTGAGTTAGGTATTATTTCTTCTTATTATACAACAGATGGTCTTCTAGGGTTACCAGTGAGAGAAATGCATAAATAAGAATGTCAGTGGGCTCCTTTTATTTGAGATCATGCCTGCTTTCTTACTTAGTGTCTTTTAAGAACCTTACTCTGAGCCTTCTCCCAGAGACAAAGTGCATCTCTCATTGAACACTCTTGGGCTCTTCATTCCAGAATTTTCTTGATTTTAGTAAGAAAACAAAGAGGAGAGGAGGAAACCATTTGAGATAAACAGCTATCAGAACACTGGGGTATAGACAGGGGCCTCCTTGTTTCTTTGAGAAGCTCACAGTCTTATAACCATGGAGAGACAAACCTATTTTGGAGCTGAATGTGCCCCTTAGGACCCCAAGCCAGATGAAGAAAGGGCACTAAAATCTTTCCTATGCAGCTTCTCCAGACTTTTGTCCCAGAATAGTTGGTTTCTCACAATAGCAAGTAGAAACCTTGATCATAAAGTTTTACCTCTTTTAACTTGGTTTGTTCTCTCCCTGCCCCACCCAAATCCTTGCAAACATAAAACAGGAGGGTATGAGATTACCCATATTAAATCTAGCCCTGGCTGGTCAAAATCTCTCTCTTCAGGTCATCCCACCAGCCCTGTGTTTAAGCATATCTTTTGTTTTTTGTTTTTGTTTTTGTTTTTTTTTTAAGCATGTCTGTTTTAAGACTTTATTGTATGTGGTTTACAGCCTTTAGTTTTATTTTTAGTTCAAAATAGTTTCATGGGATTCAGTGGTTCAGGACATGCTACTCCAAATATGGCAGCTTGGTTTATTATATACTTCAACCTGTAGGAATTTGAGAAAAAACTTGTGGAGAAAGGGCTTGTGGATCCTTCCCTGAAGCAAGTCAAAAAACCTTCTTGTGAGAGGTACCCTTCTTATACCCAGAGGAAAGGAGCAAACATCCTTACCCCCAAAGCCGAAGAGAGACCAAGAGGCATCTAAATGAACAGACCCTTACTAATCCCACCCCAAGTTTGTTATACTTAGCCCACCTTTGTCCTTTCACCTCTTTCCACAATTTTTTACCCTTCACCAAACCTAGCAAAAAAAACACTCATTGACCATTTCTTTGAGTCTACATTTCCTTACGAAGGTTTCTGTGTCACATAAGACTTACAGTCAGTAAATTCACATGCTTTTCTCTTCTTAATCTGTCTTTTGTTACAAGGGTGCCAGTCAAGAATTTAGATACATAGAGGTATTCCCTCCTTCTCTCTCTTCTTTCTCCCTCCCTTCTTTCTCCCTCCCTCCTTTCTCTCTCCCTCCTTTCTTTCTTTCTTTCTTTCTTTCTTTCTTTCTTTCTTTCTTTCTTTCTTTCTTTCTTTCTTCTTTCTTTCCTTCTTTCTTTCCTTCTTTCTTTCCTTCCTTCCTTCCTTCCTTCCTTCCTTCCTTCCTTCTCTCTCTCTCTCTCTCTCTCTCTCTCTCTCTCTCTCTCTTTTGAGAAAGAGAGCACACATGCACAGTGGGTGGGAGATGGCAGGGGGAGAGGGAGAAGAGAGAATCTTAAGCAGGCTCCATTACCAGAGTGGAGTCTGACGGGAGACTCAATCTCATGACCCTGAGATCATGACCTGAGCAGAAACCAAGAGTCAGACACTTAACGAGCAGCCATCCTGGTGTCCCTAAAATGGTATTTCTAGCAAACATAGTGTCAGTCTCCTTGAAAGTCCAGTTCCATTTCTTCAGTGACTATTTGTCTCCTTCAATCCCCTATTCATTTGCAGAGATTATAAATTAAGACCCTAAAGCTTAAACAAGTTACTTAGTTACTAGCAGAAGGACATGGTACCAGAATATACCAAGAATTTAGTGAAGTATAAATGCTTTACCAGGATGTGATATAATCAAGTAAATCTTGCAAATGGTAAAAGCCTAACAGAAATCTATATATTTATTTCATTGTGTAGATGTCAATATGATATTTGTAAGTATGTATGAAATGGTGGTTTGGGATCTTTTCTAAAGCAGCAAATGATCAATATCCAGAGACATCTCTACTATTTCCTTATTGATTGGCAATCTGATATGTAGCTAAACTAGCTTAAACTGAATTTCAATGGTACAATACCCTTTGTGAGCTTGAGCAAATTGCAATTTTAAAATTCAGTAGGCTATGGTACATCAGATACTACCATACTAAGGAAGGAGACTGATTTCTTTCTTTCTTTCTTTCTTTTTTAAGATTTTATTTATTCATTTGAGACAGAGAGATAGAGCATGAGCAGGGGGAGAGGCTGAGGGAGGGGGGAAGCAGACTCCCTGCTGAGGCAGAGCCCAGACATAGGGCTTGATCCCTGGACTTGTGATCATGACCTGAGCCAAGGCAGACGCTTAACTATCTGAGCCACCCAGGTGCCCCAGGAGACTAATTTCTTAATCAGTTGTCACAAAAGCAAGAAGAAGAGTAAAGAAAAAACCTTGGGCTTGCTACCTGCAGACTTGGAATATTTGTTGCCATGTATCAGCAGCAAGTCAGAAGATTGACCTCCGACTTATAAAAATGTATTGGGAGTTACCTGAACAAATTATTAGGCTTTGTTACACAATTCCTAGAAAATACTTTAAGCTAAAATAGTATTATTTCTAGGGCAAAAAAAGATGAGGGGTTTGGCATTTATTCAGTTATTTACTTACCTATGTATGCTTTCCTCCATCTAGTCATTAATAGACACATATTAAGCACCAATCTCTGGAAGCAGAAACAAAGGTAAAAGCAGATTACTGGCAGTGATCAGCTTGCTCACACCTAGATTGGTGGGAACCATGTAGTCATCACATGAGACAGGTTAACTTTGTTTTAATTTGCAAAACAGTAGCTATGACTTGCTTTTCATTGACCATGTTTGTAGATATACTGATATTTTAAATAGAGATATGTCAGGATTGATTACTTTTGTCAAGTCTTAAAATTTTCTATTTCATGTAGAAAGAGATTATTTCTAATATCTGCTCAGAACACTCCGAACAACAAATGACATCATCCTTGTCCAGGCCCGCAAAAGTGCAGAATAAAACACTGTAAGTAGTAAAATACTTGAGTTTTTCTTTTTCTTTCCTGACATTATGAGCATCCTAAGACTTTTGAATGGTGCTATTTTCAGAAGACTGCATATGTGTGCCTCTTTGAAATCTCATCTCTCATGTGATCTTTACCATAATAATATTTTTAGAGCATTTTGCTATTTTTCAAGTCAATGCATTTCTTCTTTACGGTTTTCCTTAAGTCTTGTCAGATTCCCCCAGGATGATCAGCTTGCTCAATAGTCAGATGATGAGGTGGGGATCCTTGCTGCCTGAAGTCTCCTATGTGTGCAGCATACATAAATAGTAGCTCTCATTAACGGCTTCACTGCTACCTCACTTGTTAATAAGAACCATCAGGAAAGCGGGCAACTCTGTTCCCCAAAATGACTCTACTGACAGCTCTAGGGATATTGGAAAGCATTAACCAGTATGACTTCAGGAAAGGGAGAGACTTTATAATATATATATATCCTTCTTTATTTCCTGAGCCATAAATCTCTGACAAGTGTCTACCTGACACTTGATTTTTACTGCATTGGAAAACCTCAATAATTAACAGTTTTTTATTCCTTCTGGCACATTCTGGTTGAAAATGAAATATAGTTAATCAAATTCTATTTTCATATTGTTTTTCACATTTAATGAAACAGAAACTTGGTAACTGCATCTTTTCTTTATTCTTCTTTTTGGTCTTCTTTTTTATTCACCTTTAGAATATTATAATCCTCTATAGCTTTTAATTTGTGTTAAAAGATAAACCAAGGCATATTAAAAATTTTAAGACTTTATTTATTATTATTATTACTTTTTAAAGATTTAATTTATTTGACAGAGAGAAGCACAGCCAGAGAGGGAACACAAGCAGGGGGAATGAGAGAGGGAGAAGCAGGCTTCCCGCCGAGCAGGGAGTCCAATGTGGGACTCGATCCCGGGTCTCCGGGATCATGACCTGAGCCAAAGGCAGTTGCTTAACCAACTGAGCCACCCAGGTGCCCCTATTTATTATTTTTTTTATATTTTTAAAAATTTATTTATTTTTATTGTTACTTAAATTTTTTTTCAGTGTTCCAAGATTCATTCCCCATTCCCCACACCCAGTGCTCTATGCAATAGACCTTATTTATTTTTTAAAAGATTTTACATATTCATTTGCTCTAGGAGAGAGAAAGAGAGACACAGAGAGAGAAAGAGAGAGAGAGAGGATGAGCTGGGGAGGAGGAGGGACAGAGGGACAAGCAGACTCCACACTGAGCATGGAGTGGGATGCAGGGCTCAATCCCAGGACCCTGAGATCATCACCTGAGTCAAAATCAAGAGTTGGACACCTAACTGACACTTAACCAACTGAGCCACTCAAGTGCCTTCCAAATTTTAGGACTTTAATTGAGTAAAGATCAGTTCGGGTTGGACAGGGCAAGCAGGGATTGGTTAGGATCACTTCACCTACATACAGGAATTGAGGAGAAACTGTTATAGAGTATGGGAGCAGAGCAAGGAAGTTATTTGAACAGCTGCAGCTTATGTGTATTCCTTATTTTGAAAAGCGTAATTGGCTCTTTATAATCGGTTGTTCTTTAATTTTGATTTTTTTAATATGATGCCAAAACAAGCAGTTGGTAGATCAGCATGAATCTTGAAAAATAAATGAACATATTATTTGATTTTAGTGGCCAGGTAATTAAATATTTAAATTTTTGACATCTTGCTTTTGTCCCCTTGAGCTTATATTTTTCCCATGTCTTCATACTGTGACTGCAAGCGGTCACTTGACTATTGCCATGAGGTATGGCTCAATACTGCATTGTCACTTGACTTTCTAAAATAATGGCTGTCCTCCTCTTACCAGGATAAAAAAAAAAAAATCAGCTTTTAAATACTTAGATATACCTGACTTTAAATAAGACATAGCAATGATAGTTGTAACTATTCAAGAAAGTCAGCAACCCAACTATATCCTTGTAATCTAAGTCAACATGTTTAATGAGGGAAAAGATAACAATTTTGAATCCATCTGTGTGGCAGATTTTTTTTAAACCCTTTTGCTTTGATGTGAGCTTATTATGTTTTGCAGTAAAATCCAGGATCTCTTTTACCTGTTATAATTCAGCATGTCTTAATGAGCCACACAAAGCTGTTGTTAAGAATTGCAGGGCTAGAGAGCCAAACCTTTGACTCTGTACTTATATAGCTTTCTGCCAGAAATTCTGCCTTCGGGTAAAAACATAATTTGAAAAGCCAGTTACTTTTCAAATCAGGTTTGTCTCAAAACTCATTAGATGAAGGAGATTTGTGAGAACAACTGAAAGAATAAATAATAAGAAAAAAACCCAGTAGCTTAGAAAATAATGAAAATTAGTGATTATAAAATATCACCTTTATTTTTAAGAATAAAGGACTATTATTCATGTTAAATGTGGTTTCCATTCTCTGTAAAAGCATTAAAAAGTTCAACATTTTTATTTAAGTTTTTATGTTCTACTTATATTATTTCTCAGTTAAAAGTCTAAAGAAAACCTCTTCTGAAGGCAAAGCATGCATACAACTTACCTTAGAGTTAATTATTGCAGCTAAGAAACAAAACCTGACATTTTTTGGAGACTTTGAACAGTTTTCCCCTCTGATAGATTACAAAAAGATGTCAGAATTAAAACTTTTTTAAATTAAAAACATTTATTTTATTTTAATTCTAGTAGAGTTGATATACAGGGTTATATTAGTTTCAAGTGATTGACTAATTCCATATGTTACTGAGTGCTCATCATGAGAAGTGTAATCTTAATCCCCATCACCTATTTCACCAATCCCTTCACCCACCTCCTCTCTGGTAACCATGAGTATGTTCTCTGTAGTTAAGAGACTGTTTTTTGGTTTGTCTTTCTTTTCTTTTGTTCATTTGTTTTGTTTCTTTTATTCCACATATGAGTGAAATCATATGACATTTGTCCTCTGACTGACTTATTTTACTAAGTATTATACTCTTTAGTTCAAACCATGTTGTTGTAAATGACAAGAGCTCATTCCTTTTTATGGCTGAATAATATTCAACTATAGAATATTCACATATTCTTTATCCATTCCTCTGTTGGTGGACATTTGAACTGCTTCCATAATTTGGCTCTTGTAAATAATGCTACAATAAATGTAGGGGAACACATTTTCCTTCAAATTGGTGTTTTCATATTCTTTGGGTAAATACTCAGTAGTGCAGTTACTGGATTATACGATTTTTAATGTTCTGAGAGACCTCCATACTGTTTCCCACAACAGCTCCACCAGTCTGCATTCCCACCAACAGTGCACAAGGGTTTCTTTTTCGCCATATCCTGGCTAACACTTGTTTCTTCTATTTTTTATGTTAGCCCTTTGACAGTTATGTGATGGTATCTTATGGCTTTGATTTGCATTTCCCTGGTGATGAGTGATGTTGAGCTTCTTTTCATGTGTCTGCCGGCCATTTGTATGTCTCCTTTGGAGAAATGTCTGTTCATGTCTTCTGCCTATTTTTAAATCGGATTATTCATTTTGGGGGTTTTCAGTTGTATAAGTTCTTTATATACTTTGAATGCTTACCCTCTACCAGATATGTTATGTGGAAATGTCTTCTCACATTCAATAGGTTGTCTTTTTTGGGTGTTTCCTTTGGTGGGTAGAAGCTTTTATTTTGATGTAGTCCCAATAGTTTATTTTTGCTTTTCTTCCCTTGCCTCAGAGACATATCTAGAAAGATTTTTTTTTGGTGACCAATGTCATAAAATTACTTCCTGGGGTCTTTTCTGTGATTATTATGGTTTCAGGTCTCACATTAAGGTCCTTAATCCATTTTGAGCTTATTTTTGTATATGGTGTAAGGAAGCGACCCAGTCTCATTCTTTGCATGTAGCTGTCCAATTTTTCCAACACCATTTGTCAAAGAGGCTTTTTCCCATTGCATATTCTTGCCTCCTTTTTCAAAAATTGATTGACCATATACTTGTGGGTTTATTTCTGAGTTCTTCTCTGTTCTGTTCAACTGATCTATGTGTCTGTTTTTGTGCCAGTCCCATGCTGTTTTGATTATTACAGCTTTGTAATATAACTTAAAGTCTGAAATTGTGATACCTCCAGTTTTATTTTTCTTTTTCCAGATTTCTGTACTATATAGCGTCTTTTTTGGCTTCATACAAATTTTAAGATTGTCTCGTCTAGTCTGTGAAAAATAATCTTGGTATTTTGATAAGGATTGCATTAAATGTGTAGATTGCTTGGGCAGTATAGACTTTTTTTAAAAAAATTAAAGATTTTGTTTATTTATTTGATAGAGAAAAACACAGTGAGAGAGGAAACACAAGCAGGGGGAGTGAGAGAAGGAGAAGCAGGCTTCCCGCCGAGCAGGGAGCCCGATGCAGGACTCAATCCCGGGACTCCAGGATCATGACCTGAGCCGAAGGCAGTCGCTTAACCAACTGAGCCACCCAGGGACCCTAATGTAGACATTTTAGCAATATTTGTTCTTCCAATCCATGAACATGGAATCTTTCCATTTATTGTGTGGTCTTCAATTTCTTTCATGCGTATTTTATAGTTTTCAGAACACAGGTTTTCCATTTTTTGGTTAAGTTTATTCCTAAGTATTTTATTCTTCATAGTGCAATTGTGAATGGGATTATTTTCTTAATTTCTCTTCTGTTTCATTAAAGTATATAGAAATGCAACAGATTTCTGTATATTGATATTATATCCTGGGACCTCACTGAATTCGTTTATCAGTGCTAGTAGTTTTTTGTGGAGTTTTTAAGTTTTTCTATATAGAGTATCATGTCATGTACAAACAGTGAAAGTTATACTTCTTCCTTACTTTTTATTTCTTTTTGTTGTCTGACTGTTGTGGCTAGGACTTCCAGTACTATGTTGAATAAAATCAGTGAAAGTGAACATCCTTGTCTTGTTCCTGACCTTAGGAGGAAAGCTCTCAGTTTTTCACCATTGAGTATGGTGTTAGCTGTGTAAATAAAAGATATTTTTTAAAGAATCTAAAAAAGTACACTTAATTTTATTGGAAACTGTAAAGAAAAATCTATTCAACATATTTAGTCTTCATATTTAAGCTTCCCTCAGTTCAGTATGTTCCTAAATCAGGAAGTAGTTTGGAAAGACCAGCACATCGCAATTTGAGTTTACTCTAAGTGCAAGAATATTACCTAAACTGAAATTGTGATGCACTGGTCTTTCCAAACTATACAACCTAAACCTCTGGACGTAGAATGGGCTTATTGAGGGGCTATAAAAAGCGGGATTTTTGAAGCCTAATGAATGAAGTAAGTGGTAAAGGTCAGAGGTCGGCACCACTGGTCAGATTGAAAGGGATTAGAAGCTTTGCAAGGAAGAAGGTTTTGCTTTTATTTTTGGTTCTTGTTTTCTAATCATATGACAGTAGGATTTTTATTATGGAAGAGATAGGATCTAATTTATACTTTTAAAAGATATGAAGAATGGGCTCTAATTAAACCATATGGAGAGTGACTGGCTCAAACACAGGTAAATCTGCCCTAACGTTTCTTCTATGTAAAAGGCAATATACTGCTGTAGCATGATTCTTTGTAGAATCTTTCATATTAGAGGTAGAAAAATGTTTCGGTTGGAAACTTTAAGTTTGTACCTTATACTTACATTTTAGTGGTATTTTTTCATTTCTGTCTGGCCTTTCAGGCCTGAACAGCAGGGAGCTTCCACTCAATGACCCAGAGACGAGTTCATCCATGTTGCTTGTAAATGGACCACTTCCTCACCACCAACCTCATCCAGCAAGGTGGGAATCTAAAGGCAACAAGCTCAAAGAGCTCTCAGTCACAATCATAATCAAAAATGTTGCAGGGAGACTGAAAAGAACTATATCATTGTGCAAGCACATCACAAGGACAGAAACAGGAGAAAACATTTCTGACTTGGGGAAGTTAGGGAAGATATCACAGAATGTGGTATCTGAGCCAAGCCTAAAGATGACTTAAAGAGGCTCCAGGCAAAGCAAATTTGAATATGAAATTATCTCTAAAACACAAGAAGAAGCAGAATGAAGTAAAGCATGTAAGTATAAGCATGTCTGATTTTAAAAATAGAACAAAAAGCACATGAGGAAAAAGTGAACATTTTTAATGTCACTGGCAATAGTAAAGAAATGAAATTGAAAGCCTCATATTTGAAACTGTGATAAGGAGCTTGAGCATTAATTTTTAGGCCCTCAGTGAGGAGTCAGTGAATAATTTTTGAGCAGGAGGTTGACTTTACCAAATTTGTGTTTTAGAAAGATAATGGTAAGAAAGGATGTGGAGATTAGTAGGGGAAGATCCATTAGACATCTTTAAAATGATCTAGGTCAGGTGTGTTAAGGTTTGGATTATAAGAGTAGGACTAGACACAGCAAAAAGGGATGAATTCAAGAATCATCTTGGTGTGGAAATGGCAGGGTTAATGATCGACTCAGATTTATCAGCCAGAAGGGAGGCTGAAGAGTTTATAAAGCTTCAGGCTTAGACTGCTTGCTGGATTGAGATTCCAGGATGGAAGGATGGAAGAGCATAAAGTAATTTACTACCTGACCCACCGAGAAGAGGTCGTCTAAGGATTATAGTCACTTAGGAGACTAGAACTTCCTTCAAATCTCCATATAATCACCTCGACTTTGTCTCTTTTTTTCTCCAGTGGTGTTTTCTTCCATTTGCATAATGAATGTGGACTTCCTTCAAGCTGGGTATAAAATGCTCTGTGGTTTGAGTTGGAAATGTCTGCTTCCTCTTAGTTTTGACAGTATATTTATTATTTGTTGTCTCCTCCACAGAAGGATTAATTTTGATTGAGTCATTTCCTTTAGCATATTGTTTTGGGGTCCTGCTTCATAAAGCAGCCATATTTTTCACTTGCTATTGATACACGTCTTCTATTCGTGAATTTATATTCCATCTATCTCAATCACTCCAATCTAAAGAAGAAACAGAGTTGCAAATCCATATTGGTGATATAAATTGGCTACTATAGAAAGTGAAGATGTACTCAACTACGAATAATAAAAAACAACACAACTATTTTTTTAATTTTTTTATCTAGGAAATCAAAAAAAACCTAGGGCAAGTATGAGATTGATTGAGAGACTAAATATCAAGGATAGGGTTTCTTTCAATCTTTCCGTATTACCATTCTCATCATATTGCATTCTTTTTATACTGGATGTCATCATAGCACTGAGATTGATTTTTAGTTCCAGATACCACAGAAGAACTGATGATTCTTATATTGTATCCCTTTATAAAAATTAGGTGGTGACAACTAGACTTGCCCTTATATTTGATTGACCAGAATTTAGACACTTGCTCAGTCTATGCGAATCAAGTATAATGGCAAGAGTAAGGAGATTATCAGCATTGGCTTAGGCTCATCTTCCCCCCAAACATGGGACCATCTAATACCTGAATGAAATTAGGATCCCATCTGCAAGGAAGGGAGAGTATAAAGAAGGCTCTTAAAGGTAGGCAACCACCTATATTCACTACCATAGTATGCCTGAAGAATGTTGCTTCTCGAATATTTTTACAATCGTTAATTCTATAGCATGATATCTGGGTAGTAATCTCCCTTTTATATCTGACCAAACCTCAGAGCTTCCAGTATTTCTTGGTCACTCAGTGGAGAATGTAAAGAAGATTGGATATTAATGGTGCTCCCTATTGGGACATAGTCTCATGAAATTGAATCAGACATTAGCAAATTTTGATATTGGTCTTTGTTCAACTGTTTGCTATTAGAATCTAGTGCATTCATGAGATTCTGTGACTGTCAGAGTGTCTCATATACATATTTTTTCTAGTTAGTAGCTTTATTTTTTAAGCTGCTCCTTTTCATCATGCTGTACTTCTTTTCTTTTTTGAAATTTTTTCTTTAAATTCAATTGAGTTAACGTATAATGTGTCATTAGTTTCAGAGGTAGAATTTAGTGATTCATCAGTTGCATATAATACCCAGAACTCATTACACTAAGTGCCCTCCTTAATGTCCATCACCCAGTTACCCCATCTTCTCTCCCCTCCCCTCCAGCAACCTTCAGTTTGTTTCCTATAACTAAGAGTCTATTAGGGTTTGCATCCCTTTCTGTTTTACCCTTATTATCTTTTTCTTTCCTTTCCCCTATGTCCATCTGTTTTGTTTCTTAAATTCCACATATGAGTAAAATCATATGGTATTTTGTCTTTCTCTGACTGACTTATTTCTCTTGGCATAATACCTTCTAGTTCCATCCACGTCATTGCAAATGTCAAGATTTCATTCTTTTTGATGGCTGAGGAATATTCCAATGTATATACATACTGCATCTTCTTTACCCATTCATCTGTTAATGGACATCTGGGCTCTTTACACATCTTTGTTATTGTGGAAATTGCTGCTATCAACATTGAAGTCCATGTGCCCCTTTGAATCACTATTTTTGTAGCCTTTAGATAAATACTTAGTAGTGGAATTGCTGGGTTGTAAGATAGTTCTGTTTTTAACTTTCTGAGGAAACTCCATACTGTTTTCCAGAATGGCTGTACCAGCTTGCATTCCTACCAACAGTGTAAGAGGGTTCTCCTTTTTCTGTGTCCTCATCAACACCTGTTGTTTTCTGAGTTATTAATTTTAGCCCTTCTGACTAGTGTGAGGTAGTACCTCATTGTGATTTTGATTTGTATTTCCCTGATGCCAAATGATATTGAGCATTTTTCCACGTGTCTCTTGGTAATTTGTATGTCTTGCTTGAAGAAATGTCTCTTCATATCTTCTGCCCATTTCTTGACTGGATTTCTTGGTTTTGGGTGTTGATTTTGGTAAGTTCTTTATACATTTTAGATACTAGCCCTTTATCTGATATGTCATTTGTGAATATCTTCTCCTGTCCCAGAGGTTGCCTTTTACTTTTGTTGATTAAAGTGCACTTATCGTCTATCTTCTGAATCATTTCTGTTTAATAGAAGAAGCTAAATTCTGTATGTTTATTCACTAGGATTAGCAGATTTTTAAAAATAGCATCTCTCAAGCAATAAAGACATATTTTGACAAAGGCGTAAAAGTGTGAGGGACCCAAAGAGGGTCTAGCAAAATCTTCTAGTCGGCTGCCAACTTGACATCTGACTGTGCACTCACATTTCAAGATGACATCCCATCCACCTCCTTCTGTATAAGGACCAGGTAAAATAATGTTTGCTAGGGCACTGTAATTATGGGATGTTGCCTAATATACCACTAAGAAATTCTTCCTGGAACTTGGGGCAGAAGATGCTGTTTAGGAGTTTATGACCACAGTGATTGTTGATTCAGACACTGGCTAGCTTCAGTTTTCAATAGAACCAAAGAATGGAAATTGGTAAGTCAGGGTGTCAAAAATCTCTGATCACCATCCTCGTGTCTCTGGGGAGCCACAGAGTAACTATTTTACAAAGTGCTAATATTTGAATGCTCAACTACCCAAGGATAATCTAAGTAATTTCTACGATTTATGAGCAGCTATGGTATAGAGACACTAGTCAGCAAATGAATACTACAGTGATTATGCTAAATGTCATTGCTTTGTAAAGAGATGTAGCATTATATCAATTAGAGATCAGCAGCTGGTGTGTGTGTACACATGCATATAGCATACACATATATCATATATTATGATAAGAATCCACACTGCTTAATAAATGCATGACTTTGCAACCTATATAAGTTCTGAAATTTAACAGAAAGTGGATCTTCAATGTCTTTAGTAATTACAACAATAGCACTTTATTTGAAGGATTTGATGGTAGATAGAGTTTTATTTCTTTTATAATTTTTTTCTTCTTTAGTTTTTCTGTATTTTACATCTATCTTTCTTCTCTGAATGTCAAAATAATTTATGTTAATTTGATAGAATATTGAAAAATTATGTAAATTATTAAAATGTAGCTCCTACAGGTATAAAGAGTCCATCCATGTTATCTTATTCTTTGCTATTTCAGGATGACTTCCTGCCTTCCTCCCTATGGTGTGGCCTTCTCCACTTGTCTGAATACAAGTAACATCTTTTATGTATAACGACTAAAGTGAAATGTCATGAATCATTTCCCTTTTAATGTTTCCCATTGAGTATATCCTCTCCCTGTCAAATAGAAACCCACATTATTCTCTTTTAGACTTAAGCCTGATGTATTTTCTCTTTGCTTGGAGTATTTTTCTATTTTACTTTGCTTCTGCATTGCTTTTTACATCAGTTCTCTTTGCTCCCTAGTTCCATATACCCACACTATTTCCTTATAACCTGGCCTTGTTCAGTGGAATGGGACATTTCAAAGTCCTATGTGTCTGGAAGCATGATGATTTATATGATTTATAATAGGTGGTACAACAAGCCTAATAAAACATGATTATACATTGTAAAGTTTTATGAAATTTAGTGAATATAATTTGAGAAATAAACATTACAATAATCAAAAACAAAATAGTTGCCAACCACATGTACAGAGTAATAGGGCAAACACTAGCCCTAGATTCAGAAAAGGACACTAACAAGCCTATAATACTATATAAGTCACTTTATCAGCCTGACTCTTGTTCCACATTTGTAAGTATGTGAATTTTGAGCTAGACAAAAATCATGATTCCTTGCAAGTCAAATGATCTTTGATTGTTAACATAATAGATTTCTCTATTTTAGGTTATTGTTTCATAATCTGGAGGAATTGAAACTTCTAATGTGCTTCTTACATGAAAACAACTCCTAAAGCAGCAATTTTTAATTATGATTCAGGAGAGTCTTCTTGCAGGGTATAGATTTTTAGACAGTTTCCTGTAATGAGTCATAAATTTTCCCAGGAGAACTTTGGATGGGGGTGGTATATAGAATGTTTATTACAGAGTATTGTATATATTTAAAATGAAAGAAAGCTATTTGAAAATATATTTTCCTTCCCTATCACTCCATTTTTATAAGACTTTAATGCTACAATTGCTGTCGGAGTCTCAATAAGAACTTCTGCTTGTCATTCAAAAAATTTATTTGCTAATATACACTTATTATGCAATATGAGTAATATTATAGAATGAGTTTATTCCATATCATGTATCCCTTTCTCTCTTCATTCATTTGTTTCTTTATTTTGAATAATGTTCATGAATAAATAATGTGGAGAGAAAGGGTTCTGGGATTTTGGATACCAAGAGTTTACCTAGCAACAGTTTGGGTGTAAAGGGCAGTGAGGATACTGTGCATGTGGGGGAAGCAGAATTCCTTTGTGAAAAGGTCTGAGAATTCAAGTAAGGAGAACAGGGCTCATTCAAGTCCTTTTTGTCTGCTTTCTGTTTGTGTGACCAGGAACAAAGAAATTAGCAAGATATTTATGTTAAGATTCACAATTGTAAGTAACAGAAATCAATTCTAGCTTTTTAACTGAACCCTGATTTATTATAAGGATTTATGTAAGGCTGGGAGACTGAGGAGAATAAACTAAAACCAGTGATTCTTCTGAAGGGCTAGAAATAAGAACAAACTGTTTCAAAGCTAAGACAGCTGCAGGTATGAGACATCACATGTAATCAGCTACTGTCACCACATCCCACTGGGATACCTCATCTATAAATATTTTCTCATACTTACCTCAGATGCTCAATTAAATGCCCTTGAGGGGTGAAGATTATGACATATGTGGGCCAAGAAGAGGGAAGATAGGTCTCATCAACATTCACAATATCAGTCTTCACTCCCTTCAGGGTGACCAGAATGGGGAACAAATCATTCTTCAATAGAAAATTGAGGTTCTAAGAGGGAAGAAGCAAGGATCCTTGGCAGACAAAAGTTGACTAATGTCCATCATACAGCAAACAAACACACGCTATTCAATTTCTTTGAGCTTTAGCTTCAAAATTATTCAGAATGATCATCACAATAGCCTATTTTTAGTTCTAGAGTTCCATAAATTTCAGTCTAGACTTCTATAAATTCTACTGTGATATCTAGAAATCAGAAGTAGTTATTACTATCGATAGCCACTAATGAAAGTATCTTAGAGAAAAGAGATAAAATATAAATTGTTGAATAAAAAAATTGAATTAGGCACCACCTGGTTAGGTTAAGTGCCTGCTGGCTCAGGTCAGGATCGCAAACTCCCAGGATCATGTTCCCCACTCAGTGGGGAGTCTGCTTCTCCCTTTGCTCCTCCCCCAAGTTATGCTCTCTCTCTCTCTCTCTATCACTCTCTCTTTCTCATATAAATAAGTAAAATCCTTAAAATTTTTTTTTGAATTTACTTTTCTTGTAATTTAACAGAGTGGAGAGCTTTTAATGATTTATGCAAGTGTCATAAGGTCACTGTAATAGGTAAGGTTTCCCCAAGGGCCCGTAATTTTTCCACATTAAAGTACAAGTACAGGCCAAAAATCATAGCAAGAAATTGATTTATATAAATGACTATATTTTACCTCTTAACAGTGGTCCTGTTTCAGAGTCAATAGAGCATAGCCATTAAGTACATGAAATTTAGACTAGGTTTGAATCATTCTTCATCATGGCTTACTAACTGTGTGACCCTGGGCAACTTCTTTTCTGGGCTGTGATTTTGCTTATGTGAAAAATGGAGATAACAGTAGTTGAGCATATCTCATAGGGTTGTAGTGAAGATTACATGGATAAGTATTTGTAAGCACTTTGCAAATGTAAAATTAAATATATTTAAAGATTATTCTTCCAAATGTAGGCTCTCATGAATTCACATCCATGACATATATCAAATAATTCTTCAATTTAGTGTCTATATAAAACTTCACATTTATTAGATGCTTAATTAATATAGATGAAAAATCAATGCTTATGTAAATAAGTAAAATGGATTTTAAAATTTGATTTATCATGTTATATATCTATTTTAATTGTTTGGGCTGGAAGTAACACATTATAAATATCATACAATTTCTTTTTTTTTTTTTTTTAAGATTTTATTTATTTGACAGTGAGAAACACAGCCAGAGAGAGAACACAAGCAGGGAGAGTGAGAAAGGGAGAAGCAGGCCTCCCGCCGAGCGGGGAGCCCTATGTGGGGCTCGATCCTGGGTCTCCAGGATCATGACCTGAGCCTGAGCCGAAGGCAGCTGCTTTACCAACTGAGCCACCCAGGCGCCCCAATATCATACAATTTCTGAAGCTGATGGTATACTACTGTTATCTGCATTTTCATACTAACGTTCTATTAAATGGCTGTTTGATAAGAGCATGAAGAACTTAAGCTGATCATTAGTTGTGAAAGACTAGAAATCCTGGGGTGCCTGGGTGGTTCAGTCATTAAGCATCCACCTTTGGCTAAGGTCATGATTCCAGAGTCCTGGGATTGAGCCCCACATTGGGGTCCCTGCTGGGCGGATAGCCTGCTTCTCCCTCTGTCACTCCCTCTGCTTGTGTTCCCTCTATGGCTGTGTTTCTCTCTGTCAAATAAATAAATTAATTAAATGTTAAAAAAAAAAAAAGACTAGAAATCCTACCAGGATCTGTTAATTCAATTTTGCCTTGTTCTTTCAAAAAAATGAATTTCCTAATTTATACCTCTCAGATGAAGGAATGATATTGAAATCTTCATGAAACACTATTGAATCAAATCCTATTCAAGGGATATAGATGCTAAAACAATTTCACAATAAAATGATCTCACCCTTAAGATGGTTGCAAGAAACTAAGACTTCACCAATGTTTTGTTTATTCACTCTTATGTTTGTTTTAATTTTTTCCCCTTAGTTTTTCAGCAATCTCTAATTATCACTTACTCTAGCTATAGCTATCTTAATAAGTTTGGTCCTCACACAATTGCTCAGAATCTCAGAAGAAAATGAGGATGTATAGTACATGGTCACTTTCCTTTTATGTGAATTTTACAAATAGCAAGTTATAGGATTAGCCATCTAGGAAACCACAATTAAAAGATATGGTTTATTCACAACCATATTAATCAGACTGGAAGAATTTTCTGGCTAGTCCCATGATAAACCAATCAGAAAAATGAATAAAACCCTTTTTGGTATAAAGGGAGACAAGGATAATTTGTTAAAATGATAGCTCTAGGGGTGCCTGGGTGGCTCAGTTGGTTAAGCGACTGCCTTCGGCTCAGGTCAGGATCCCAGACCAGGGATCGAGTCCCACATCGGGCTCCCTGCTCGGCAGGAAGCCTGCTTCTCCCTCTCTCACTCCCCCTGCTTGTGTTCCCTCTCTGGCTGTGTTTCTCTCTGTCAAATAAATAAGATCTTTAAAAAAAAAAAAGAAATTGGGATAATAAATTAAGGTACATTTAACATGGAACACTTAGCAGTTGTTAAATTGAATGACGTAGAACTATTTGGGTGAATATCAAAAGATATCTAAGATCCAGTAAGTGAAAAACACTAGGTGTAGAAATGAGAGAGGGTGTGTGTGTGTATACATGCTTATATATTCATAGAAATTTCTGGGGGTGTCTGGGTGACTCAGTTGGTTGAGCTACTGCCTTCGGCTCGGGTCATGATCCTGGAGACCCGGGATCGAGCCCCACATCGGGCTCCCTGCTCGGCAGGAAGCCTGCTTCTCCCTCTCTCACTCCCCCTGCTTGTGTTCCCTCTCTGGCTGTGTTTCTCTCTGTCAAATAAATAAAATCTTTAAAAAAAAATAATAGCTGTAGCTTAAAGGATATAGAGGTTTAGTCATGTTTTCTAAAGTATTTGTAATAATTTAAAACATTATTCAACAATCATTCAATGTGAACTATTTGAACTATTTAAATATGATAATAAAAGAGAAATCACTTCACAACCTAAGATCTATGCTTCTGGATTTTTAAAATTTTGACCACTTATAGTGAAAAAGAGGTATTCATTCATTATAAACAATCCTCATTAGTGCGGCAATTTTACTTGATGGTAGAGAGTAAGGAAAAGTTACTTCTTTCTTGTCAAGCAGCCGTAGATAGACGGCATAACTGGGGTGAGTGATGGCCATGGTCAATGTTAATATGCTTGATCTCTTTGCTCAGAATGCAGATTTATGGTTGCTACTTCCAGAGATTTCTGACTTGACAGATTTTAAAAACCACCCTTAAGGGATTCAGGTGCAGAAGCTCAAGGGCCACAACGAAGAACTGTGCTGTGGTGTAAATGACAACCACATCACACATTTTCTTGACATTTTCCGACCCCGTTGGTAATTGTAACTGGGTGGGTGACCCATCACTTGAGATGTAGCTTCCACTTCAACCTCACTCTTGACAAAAATCAATCTTGTTAACAGAGTTTTGACTATAATAACAGGTAGCATTCTCCCCAGGCATCTTTGCCCAAGCAATCACAGCAAGGACTGCAAATGATGTTTTTTGCACTACCTATGGCCCGTGAAACTGCTATTACTGTTTGTGAAAGAATGGAGGAAATCAGGTGAATCTGGAAAGCAGAAACGCCTTACCATTAGCCACCAGCCCTTCCTTAGGATAAGATCATCTGTCAGTGGCTGTCCTTGTTATTCATCATAAATGACCATGTATGGATCCTCTCACAGCGATGTGCAAATCAGAGAAGTCTGATGGCTAGCATCCTTTACAACCATGCTGCAGGAGAGAGATGTGATGACTCCGTTTCTTAGGTGGCTCTTCTAGTCACACAGGTGTGTTTCTTGCCATCATCCATCTTTCTGTTTTCAGTTCTGCCGTATAACGGGAGCTCAGCCACCCTCCTCAGGTGCCTCAGTCTTGCCATCGGAATCATCCACATAGCTGACCTCATCTACATTTCCATAGAAATTACATACATACAAATTCAATGCTTTCCTATGACACAGGTTAAAAGAAAAGTCTTGTAGGGACTTATAAACTATTCTTTAAAATCACACAAGAAGGAATTGGCACATTACATGACAAAAATAGTTAATGATGTGATACAATTAATTATCTGTGCTAGAACTGCCATTGTGAAGCTTTTCATACTTTTTAATAACCAGGCATTGAACGTGTATTAATTTACCACACATTTCTTTTCTTCTTTCTGTACTATTATCTGCATAGTTGGAAGATAAAGAAATAATAAAGTGTTTTGGCAGTAAGAATATTCTAAATTCAGACAGACTTGTTTGAATCCTGACCTCTTCCATTACTAGCAAGTTTCCTTAGCTTGTATGAAATGCAGTTCACCTCATGGGATTATTCTGAAGATGTGATACATTGATAAATTTAAAGTGACAAATTAAGTCTCATGGAATCTGAGTCTTTTTCTTAGGTGTGTAGAGGTAGAAAATGAGCTGCTTCATTATGTTCAAATGCAGATATATTTATATCATAGACTCCCTGTAGACCATAAATCACATCAGCATGAAAAGACATGTGGTGGCAAAGACAGAGCAGGGATTTTGATGCCCTAGGGTTAGCATAAATAAGTGGCTTCATTCTATGTATAGTCCTATGCCCTTTGGATATTCCTATTTTGTAATTCTTTAAAAGATTACATTGCTCCAAAAACTGTTTTCACATTGGAATTTATTTATGCTTATTTTTCTAAAATGAGACTTCCAGCCATATGCAGATTCACACTGATAATAATAATAAAGCTAGAGTTAGAAAATCATAACTGAATAAAATAGTCAATGACCCATATGGTAGATTAAAAAAACAATCAGGCTATCAGGTTTCATGTTTGTTTCCAAGTTCCTTTTAGCGAGGGTAATATTGGCAAAAGAAGATATAGCATTTTGTTACCAGAGGGGAGAATGCATATCATTACCTTAGTTGAAGTAAGAAAATTTTTCATATGTGTCTTCA
The DNA here is from genome assembly GCA_004023965.1 of Spilogale gracilis. Classification (NCBI taxonomy): domain Eukaryota; kingdom Metazoa; phylum Chordata; class Mammalia; order Carnivora; family Mephitidae; genus Spilogale; species Spilogale gracilis. The sequence goes on along the minus strand of PITA01006896.1, from coordinate 19,793 downwards.
AAACAGGCATTAGATGATATAATGAGCAATATCATCAATGAAAAATTCATAACAAAAGAGAAGCACATTTAATATGACTTTCAGATCTTTAATAGTATGTGGAGACACAATAAATATTCATAATCCAATGAAAGTTGTCATAAGAGGCATGAAAAAAATGTGATTCAGGCATGCATATTTCTGGTGGTGTAAATAAGGGTTGTATCCAAGTAAGGAAACATTCATAGAAGTGGATGAAGGATGGAAAGCATTTTTCTAAAACAAGATCCCATGAATATTAGTTCCATAACCCAAGATTTTAAGTGTCAGTGACTTAATGTAGATTAGTAATGTTGGTATTCTCAGTGCCAACCCACTGAAAAATCAACTTCTTTAGGGACCAGTGGAGCATGTAACAAGACAGATATGATATTCTGTAGAAAAGTATATAAACTATTTACTCTTCATTAAATATCTCTCTACACATGTGATCTGAGAGGCTCCCAAAATTTATGTTTTGCAACTGAAATTGTTATAAATTGCTTCCCTATACTCTTCTATCTTAAACATTATGTGTGGGAGGAAAAAAAGTACCTAATTGTCTCTCCTTCCAATTCCTTGAGCATCTCTCACTGGACCTCTCTCTCTCTTTTGACTCTCATGGATTATCAGGATTATCCTCAGAAGATGAGGCCTGTATTCTTTAATTTATTAATTGCTTATACTTCTAATGCCAGAGTTATTTCTCATCTCTCTTTATCATCTGATCTCTAATTGCAAATAATTCAGGGTATTTCTCTTTTTTCAGGTCAATCCTGGTCAACACGTATCAACCCCATTTGTCCTTGACCTCCATCTCTCAGTAAACTATGAGTTCTTTCTAGACCAATTAATGTGTCCTAACCGCTTTGGTGTCTAATAGCAGATGTGTGAGTAGTCTGCCTGTATCCCCTGAGACTTACCACTTACTGTGCTAACTCTTATGTCTCTTTGTCTGTGTTTTCACGGGGGTAGTGCATTATATGGAGGTCCTGGAGATTAATCACCTCTTTCCTCTGGCCAGGGTTCTGCCCTCAACTGCTGACTTTGAAGAGTTGGTATATACATAGTCCAACCCCCTTGTCCCTCAGTTGGAAAAACTATGAGGCACAAGCTCTATACTTCGTTCCAGAGTTTACCAGCATGATTAAATTTTAGTGACCCACGGTAGTAACTGGCTAAATACCATACCCTTCACTGGCTGCCATCCCTTACCTGTCTCACTTCCCCCTTCCCCTACCCTCGTACTTCCTGAGATCATTTCCCAGATAAACACAACTTACAACCAAACCGTGTCTCAGGGTCTACTTTTGGGAGAACATTAAAAAAAAATTTCCTTGTGGCCAACTCTGACTCTATCACATAGTCAGAACTGTGTTAGTGTCTGTTGAATGAATAGATGAATAAATTAGTAAGATTAACAAACCCTGAATCTTGCCATGTTACTTGAATTTATATAAAGTCTTTCAAGGTTTGAAATAACTCAACCACTTCTTGTGCCATATTTTCACACTACACATGATTCAGAATCATGTCTACATTGTTGTAAGCTTAGATTATCTTTGCTATGAATTGCTTCACCTTGTCAGCACATATTCTTTTAACATTGGTATTTTTCTAAATTATGAAAGATTCCCAGAAGAATAAAGCATGTGCAGTCTACACGCCAGAAATGACTCACAAATAGCATAAATTTAAGATAATGATGCCAGCTCGATCTTCAAAAGAGATCACAGTGACAATACCCAGCTTCTCCTGTTGGTGTGAATAATGTATCTTTGATATTCCTCCTAAATAAAAAAAATAAAAATCTAGTCACAGAAGGCATATATGTGCTAGGGACAGGTCTCTTTGGAATCCCTTATATTTTGGCTGTGTTAAACCATCATACACTTGACTTCTTTATGATCTTTGTTTGTCTCTCCTAATTCTCAATAATTGTAAAGAAAGTTAGGTATCTTGTCAAACTTTGGGATTCGAAGATGCTTTTCTCTGTGTCCTCCATAGTCCAGCAGAGGGAGCAGTGTGTCTCCCCCCCACCCACCCCCCACCCTGTAAAATCCCAGGGGCCTACACCCCTGACACTGGACTGAGGGACTGAGGTAGACAGATGCACAGATTCCATGTGAGCTTTGCCCTGAGGGCAGAGAGTCAAACAAAAATGCTAGTGAAAATGGGAAGAACGGTCACTGTGTGGAAGAATTTGAGAGATTGGGCCGAACATTCTAATCTGAAATCTCTTTCATAACCAGTTCTTTCTATTGATACATTAAAGATTTCTCTGAAACAGTTCTCAGAGGAAAAAAAGATACTCTAGGACATCATAGATCATAGATGTCTCACATGGGTTAGTTGGTAGGAAGGAGTGAATGTAATGGCTAAGAGTACAAATCTTGAGATCATTAATTGAGTCGGGCTCAATTCCTGGCTCATTCATGTATTATCTGTGTGGCATTATTCAGGGGATGTAACACGTTTAACACTCATGTTTCTGACATTAAAAATGAGAATTACATGTGCTTCATAGTATGGTTGTAAGTATTAAATGAGATAATGCACATAAAGTGTTTAGGATTAATAGACTTATAGTATCTCAATAAAATTTAGCCTTTCTTATTAAGATTGATTGAAATTATTTGCCATGGTCCTGAGGAAAACAGGCAAGTTCACGTGAATTTCCATGCAAATAGAGAAAAAGGGAAGATTGTACAAGAAGGAAATCCTAGGGAGGAGATGAAATGATGGGTATTGAAATTTGGGTGCCACTCAGCATGTCTGCTGGTATTAGACATCTGAGTACTGAGGGTTTTTTGATGCCCAAAAGAAGCAGGGACATGATATTTAAGTCAAACACTGCCTTCCTTATAAATTTAACTGGCTTTGTTCAGCCAGGAACAACATCTTTCACTGGGACCAAAGTGTTCAAGAGGAGGGTGAAATAGCTAAAGTTAAGTCAGTTTTTCTTTGGAGTGTAAAAAGCATAAAAATATTGGCAAAGACATCTGAACACTTACATTCAAGGCAGCTGGGAATAAAGTAGGCTGAGCTTCCCTCTCGGGTAGCTACCTCATTAGCTCCATTTGGCTGTGGGCCAGTATAAAGACCTAATATATTCCTTGCTCCTACTTTAAGAACCATCTTACCAGGGGCGCCTGGGTGGCTCAGTTGATTAAGTGACTGCCTTCGGCGGCTCAGGTTATGATCCCGGAGACCCGGGATCGAGTCCCACATCAGGCTCCCTGCTCAGTGGGCAGCCTGCTCTCCCTCTCTCACTCCCCCTGCTTGTGTTCCCTCTCTAGCTGTGTTTCTTTCTGTCAAATAAATAAAATCTTAAAAAAAAAAAAATCTTACCTGTCTTTCAGAAGCAGCATCTCTCTGTTTTAGGTTATGTACTCTGAGGTGTATTTAGAGTTATATGAGAACAGAGGTGACCAATGCTAAAATAGTGTTCATGTCTGCTATCTGCTCTTTTCCCCCTTCCCCATGTACCTTGGATTTTTTTATTCCTCCCTTGAAAATTGACTAAATTACATCCCACGGTCCACTGCATTTCACCTGTATTTCTATCACCCCTCCCCCCAATTCCATGCATACATATCGAAGGGATGTTGCTGTGGCAACCTTCTGTGAGGAAGCTTTCAAGCTGTTCTATTACTATATATTAAAGAAGATTAGAGCAGAGGGAATCATTTTAAAATAGAAGAGATTTAACCAAATTTATATCTAAAAATTAAAAAGCACCAGGGTTCAGGGTATAAAAATATTCTGTACTTGAGTGTCTCATTTACAAATATCACTAGTGTTATTATACTTTGTATTCATTTTTACCTTGGGTTTGGAAAATCATTTCCATTTCTTCCCATTCTTACCCTAGAGCACACTGCAAATTGGCATCTAGTACAAGTGTTCTCGAGTGTATTTCTCAATATGTGCTGTAATATGTGACTCTCTTTATTCTCTTTGGTTTTCAATAAATATTAGTTTGTAATTTTCCTTTTCTTTCTCTGAATGACTCTCTGTGAAACAAACCTCCCATCTATAGAAGATGAATTAGCTCCTTTGTAAGATCAATGTGTCATGTGCCAGAGTGTCATGAACTCAGTGCAGTAAGGAAAAGCTATGATTCTTAATGTGACTCTCAGGTGGGTATTGAGAAATAAAGAATACTGGTAGGAGAGGCTAGCCTTTTGTTGTGTCCTCCTTTCCTTTGCTTCTGTAGCTTGTACTCATGGGCAGGTCTCTCCTTGTTCTACCAGCTCTGCTTATGGGCGTGCATGCCCATGCATGTGTATACGCATGTGCACACACACACACAAACACACACACGCACACACACACACACACTTCTCATCCAGGGAAGAGCAGATCTCACTAAGGCATTTACATATTCCATGCAAACTGAAAGATTCAGAACACCTCTTCCTCAGTTTCTTTTCCATAATTTTCTTTCACTCTTCATAGTCCACATTTTTTGAACCTGTTTCTTTTGATTCTCATTATTTTGAGGCTCACTAGCCTCAGAATTTCTGAGACAGGGAATTATAGCTTGTTCATTTTTCTATTCTCTACCATAGGTTCTGGTACATTATAACATATGCACATATGTTATACAACATATATACATATCTGAAAAATGATTTTTGAGGACTATAATGAATGTTATAGACTTTACATATGTCCCACAAAATATAAATATATCCTTCTTAACATACTTGAAAATGATATATGAGACAAGGGGTTGATATACAAAATATATAAAGAACTCATGCACCTTAATAACCAAATAATTGGATTATAAATGGGCAGAAGACCTGAACAGACATTTTTCTAAAGAAGACATACAAATGGCCAGCAGACACATGAAAAGATGCTCAATATCACTCATCATCCGGGAAATGAAAATCAAAACTCCAATGACATACCAGTTTACATCTGGTTGTCAGAATGGCTATTATCAAAAACATAGGAAACAAGTGTTGGCGAGGATGTGGAGAAAAGGAATCCTCATACACTGTTGGTGGGGATATAAATTGGTGCAGCCACTATGGAAAACAGTATGGAGGTTCCTCAAAAAACTAAAAATAGAAATACCATATGATCCAGTATTTCCACTCTGGGTATTATTTGTCCAAAGAAAACAAAAACATGAATTTGAAAAGATAAATGCTCCTGTTTGTTGCAGCATTACATATAGTAGCCAAGATATGGAAGTAACCTAAGTGTCCATCAAATGGATAAGAAGATGTGGTGTGCATACACATACACACACACACACACACACACACATATGCATGCACAGTGGAATATTACTTGGCCGTAAAAAAGAATGGCATCTTGCCATTTGGGGCAACATGGATGAAACTAGAGGTTGTTATGTTAAATAAACTAAGTCATACAGAGAAAGATAGTGTATAATTTCACTTATATGTGGAATAAAGAAACAAAAACAAACAAAAACAAAACAGAAACAGACTCATAGATGCAAAGAAAAAACTAGTAGTCGCTAAAGAGGAGGGGCATGTGGGTATGGACATAACAGGTGAAGGGGATTAAAAGGTACCAAACTTCCAGTGAGAAAATAAGTCACAGGGATCTAATATACAGCATGCAGTATATGGTCAATTACGCTATAATAACATTTTATGGTGACTAATGATAACTGGACCTAACATGGTGATCATTTCATAATGTATAAAAGTATTAAATTACCATCTTATATATCTGAAACTAGTATAATATTGCATGGTCAATTATAATTCAATTTAAAAAATCATAAACCTTATATTATATCATGGGAACTGACACTATACAGTATAGTGTATCCCCTAATCAGATACATGGAAATTAATTCAGTTTATTTTAGTACTTGTTCTACATTTTTGGGATGATTAATTGGACATCTTAAATCATTTGCTTCTGTACCAGTTTGTCATTCACTAGCATTCATGTATAGATGCTTGCCACGACTGAAACATGGATAGCAGTCTGGATCTTCAGGGAATATTTCACACATTCTAAGGGTAAGACTATTATCCTGTCTGATACATTGGTATAAAAGAATTTATTAACATCAGAATATTAAGCTTATTGCAAAGTTTTTACTTTAGTATACGGTTACCTTAGAAAATCATGTTCTCCGATTCTTTATTTAATATAAAATATGGCTTTAAAATATCCCAAATATAAAAAAAGCAAAATATCTCAAGTATAAACAAAAATTAAATTTTTATCTTGATGTTTTAATTTTAATTAACTGTTTTACATTTTAGATTTAATCATTTCCTTATAGAACTTATCAATGTTAGGATCATACAATTTCTATTTTTTAAGTTATGGTATATTACATATGGTATATGGTATATTAGGTTTATTTAGAAAAACAGAACAAAGAGATTTATTATGAAGTATTGCCTCACATGATTATGGAGGCTGAGAAGTTCCAAGATCTGCCATCTGAAAACTGGAGGCCTAGGAAAGCCAGGGTTCTAAAAAGCTTGAAGGGTAAAGAGCTAATGGTAAAGATGCTCGTTCAGGGCTGAAGGCCTCAGAGCCAGACGTGCTGAGGGCAGGAGATCCATGGCCCAGCAGATAATCAGGTTGGGCAAATTCAAACTCTCTCTGCCTTTTTGTTCTATTAAAGCCCTCAAAGGACAGCATGACTGGTTGATGGCCACCCACATGGGGGAGGGCCATTTGCTTTACTCACAAACACAACCAGAAATAATATTTTACCAGCTACCTGGGTATCTGTGGCCTGGGCAATTTGACTATATCCCTGTGTTGACTTGGCACAGATACACACTTCCTTACGTCATACTTAATCTTCAAATGAATAGATAAGCAAGACAATAACTCTGCCTTATGTGATGCCAATATCCTGCCTACAACTGAAAATACACTGTTTCCTCAGAAAAAACGTAAAGTTCTTGAGTGATATTTACTCTTCTTCTTGATATCTTATAATCTAAATACTATAATGTAAAATCAACAAACTTACTTTCTGTGATACAGTTCATACATCCTATGTTACATGATAAGTGAGTAAGGAAGAGCAGAAAGCAAAAATGCACACATGCACAAACATATTCATAACAAAATAAGGAGAGAATACTCAAGACTGTTATAGTCCTCAGTTCTATAACTCATCATAGGATTGTAGCTGATATTTGTATCTACTTTCCAGTCTGTACCCCTTTGCCTTTAGCAATCACCTCAGCTGGTAATTGTTCTTTATGGAAAGTGATGCAAACTTTCATTCTGAAAATGAAAATATTTTTCCCTCTGGAACTAAGACCTTTGGGCCAGCAGATCATGAAGTCTTGGGAATAGTAAGCAAAAATGGTGCTCGTGGGTCATTAGGTGTAAATAATAGTGAGTAGTGCCACTTCCATTTCTATTTTTTGATTTCTGGACTTATGAATTTAAGAATGGGAGAAACAACACCATATACTGGATGCTAATTCAGAACATATACAACTGTCTAGCAAACCTAAACCCAGCCCTTCAAAATATCACCACCTAGCTTCTGCTGGCCTTCAAAAGGTCATGCCACTATTCTATCAAGAGATCAGTGAATTCCATGAGCATGGGTCCATTCACACACACACACACACACACACACACACACACACACACACACACACACTTTTTTTTTTTCCTGTAAAGCAAGTTCTTTGATCAGAAGTAAATGCTGTATGGAATACCATGATGGTGGAGAAGGCATTCTATAAGTCCAGGGACAGTAGTTTGGCAGAAGCATTGTGTGCAGAGAAGGCAAATCTGTATCTAGGATATTTATTTTGGTAAAGACAAGATGCTGCCAACATTCTATGACAGGTCATCCTAACCACCGGAGTATTAAAATCCTCCTCTGCAGAGGGTGGGGTAGATGAATGGTGGGGTGGATTTTTATGTAAAAAAGCAATTCCTTTGTTGCAGGATGTAATAGGTAATTGAGAGGAAATGACCGCCTGCTGAACTTGGCAATCAGAGGCCTCTCACTCTCTCCCTGTCCTTGGAATGTAAGTTCTGCCAATGTTCCCATAGTGGGAACTGTTTTCAAGGATACAGACGTGAGAGAGGAATGTGTTGTTGAGAGACCATCTGGAGGCTATATATGACTGAACCCAGGTAAAGCCTCTGTATAAACTTTTACGATTCTGGTGAGCAAGGGCCAGGATTTACCTGTCTTGTGGTTGCCCAAGACAAGCTTTGCACCTACAATCCTGTCTGTTTCTTTCTTCAATCTCTCACTGCCCTCCAGGTATGGGGTCAGTTTGTGAATCAATACTACCTCAGAAAATCTTTGTTAGGATACAGGTTGTATGAAACAAAGTAAGAAAAAATAAGATGACAAACTTAAAAGATGTTCAAAAATAATGCTAAGCTTAAGTAAGTCAAAGAAAGACAAATATCAGATGATTTCATCCATATGTGGAATTTAAGAAAGAAAATGAACAAGCAAAGGAAAAAAAAGAGAGAGAGAGAGATACCAAAAGATGCTTTACTATGGAGAACAAACTGATGGTTGGGACAGTGGGGGAAATAGGTGATGAGTAAGGAGGGTGCTTGTAATGAGCACTGGGAAGTGTCGAATCACTATACTGTACACCTGAAACTAATATATTAGTTAATATATGTCAACATGCTATATTATTAAGTTAATATATTGTCAACATGCTATATATTGACAATACTGGAATTAAAATAATAAAAACCCTTTATTTTCATATTTGTACATTTTAATATTACATTTTCATTTCAATTTCCATAAATGTTATGCAGTAAAATCTATTCATCTTTTTCTTGAAGATATTGGTGATATCCTCTATTGCCATTAAGCTTAGAAAATCGTTATCTAAATGTCAGTTAAATATTCTCATATATTTTTCTGCGTTTTATTGGTTTAAATTTTTAGACTATCAAAAAAGTTGCTTAATGTTTGAAATACTATAAATATCTTTTAATGCATTTAATCTATACAAACCTAATAAATACAGAGGTGGTTATGACCAAATGAAATTTTTATTGCCTGCAAGCTTAGACTTAGAAACAAGAGAATTTACTATTTCATTCATGTGGTATGAATAATAAAACTACATGACAGTAGAGCCTGGACCTACAACTCCTGTGGCAGGAGGCCTGGGGAAGCCAAAGCACTGCCTCCAGAGGCCTAGGCTTAGCATGGTCAAGAGTTAGTTGGTCAGTGACTTCGAGCTTCTAATATTTGCTGCTACTTCTAACTCAGGACCAACAGACCAACCAGAGGAAGCCAGGTGTGTTCCCCTAATGAAACACATTAGATGCCCTGCTTCTAACTAGCCTGCCTCCTCATACCGTCAACTTCCAATCAGAACATGCCTGAAGCAACTTTGTTTTCACTATAAAACTTTCCCACTTCCCCAATTCCTCACCTACATTTAAGGCTCTGGCAAATTCAAGTGATGGAAGGTGAGTCCCTTGCTATATAGCAAACTCTGAGTAAATGGCCTCTGTTCTCATTTTGGTGGTCCTCATTTATTTCCAATGTGACATGTATTTTGAGCATGGATGCTTTGTGAATTTTCTCTTTTTTTTTTTATCTTTGGAATTAGAATGATATATAAAATTATCATGGTATGTCGTGTTGTACATTAGTCTTTTACCATTAATTTGGTTTTGTTTTGTTTTGAGTAGGCTCCACACTCAGTGTGGGGCTTGAACTCATGACTCTGAGATCAAGCGTTGAAATGCTCTACTGACTGAGCCAGCCAGACACCTATCATCAGTTTTATGTGGAATTCTGTGATTACTACCCTTTTGTACACTTGGTCCTTTTTCATTGTCAGACTGTTTCCATGTTCTATCATATATTGCTCTTCGCTTCCTGTTTTTATTTTATTTTATTTTATTTTATTTTTTTAAGATTTATATATTTGAGAGAGAGAGAGAGCCCTAGCATGAGGGAGCTCAGGGAGGGTGTGCAGAGGGAGAGGAGCTTAAGCAGATTTCCTGCTGAGCACAGCGACCCATGCAGTGCTTGATCTCAGGACTCTGTGGCTGAGCTGAGCTTATGACCGAGCTGAAACCTGAGTCTGTCACTTAACCAACAGAGCCACCCAGGTACACTCTTCCTGTTTTTATATTTTATTTGAAAGTCAATGTCATTGTTTAGGTCTCAGTTGTCAGAATTCTGTGTCTTTTGTCTTCTTGTGATGGTTGCAACCATACATCTTTTGCTTTCATATTCTGTCCTGTTTGTCTCCTTAGCTTATGAGTCTTTATTCTACCAAATTAATGTAAATTTGATCCTGCCACTGTCTTTTAAGATTTCTCACACTCTTACTTTGTCACCCATCTCTTTTTTCTCTCCCCTCCCATTTAATTTTGTTTACATCTTACAAATATCTGAACTGTGTCCTTTACAATGCTTTTGAAGACAACAAGCAAGAAGTTTCTGATTTTTTTTTTTCTGTTTACTTAAAGGTGTAGTTTTCAAACGGTTGGTCTTAAAGCTAGGGAGATTGTATATGTAAATGGTTAAGAAAGAGATAATCTTCAAGGTCAAATAGTTAGCACATTAACCCTGACGCTTCTGATTGTGCTGGGTTGGTCAAATCTCTTAATTCCTGTTGCTTAATTTTTCACCTGAAAGTGGAATAATAATATTCACCTGTTTTGGGCCACTGCAAATTCTTTTTTCGGAAGAATCATAGGATGAGCATAAATCAAAATATTTTCCTCTATGTTTTTTGTGTTTGTGCCAGCAATTCCTAAACTTCAGTGGTTATGGAAATCACCTGAGAGGCTGGTATGGGCCTTGAGTTTGGAGCCTGTAATTTGTTGTATTTGCACTTCTAACAAATTCCCAGTTGATACTAATTCTGCCAGTCTCAGGGTCCACAGTCTGAGAATTTCAAAGTATGTTTTTATGTTGTTTGGGTTTTTTGTTTGTTTGTCTTGTTTACCAAAGATAAAGCGCATCACGCCTAAGTCAAGCCTTTGCATCTCGATACATGATCACAATAACAAAGTTCATGAACCTTCTTTTGCCTGTTGATATATGATTTTAATTTTATCTTTAGTTCTAGTGCTACTATTTATTTTGGCTTTTTGGTTATATTCATAGACATTTTTTTTTTTAATATTTTATTTATTTATTTGACAGAGAGAAACACAGCCAGAGAGGGAACACAGCAGAGGGATTGAGAGAGGGAGAAGCAGGCTTCCCGCTGAGCAGGGAGCCTGATGCGGGGCTTGATCCCGGGTCTCCAGGATCATGACCTGAGCTGAAGGCAGTCGCCTAACCAACTGAGCCACCCAGGCGCCCCTATTCATAGACATTTTAACAGGAAGTGTAGAGAAGAAGCATTAAAGTTGGAAAATCTTGTTTCCATATTGACTAGGGAATCCTATATTTCTGTAAAAAATTTCACCATATGTAGAAAGTTAAATCATCTCTTCTGGTTGTAAATTCAATGTTATAAAATCCATGCCTTAGAGCCAGCGTGCTATTATAACTGTATGCTGACAAGTGGTAACCAAAAGTAATTTTTACTATTGTTATCATTACTGATATTACCAATATCATTATTATTAGTTGCCTAGCATTTTATTTATTTTTTTAAAGATTTTATTTATTTATTTGACAGAGAGAGCGATCACGAGTCGGCAGAGTCAGGCAGAGAGAAAGGAAGAAGCAGGCTTCCTGCGGAGCAGAGAGCCCCATGTGGGCCTCGATCCCAGGACCCTGAGAGCATGACCTGGGCTGAAGGCAGAGGCTTTAACCCACTGAGCCACCCAGCCGCCCCATTTTATTGTTTATAGTGCAGTAACGAGTGTACTTAGAAGTTGGTCTCACAAATGCACCCTCACTTAATCTTCATCACAAATATTTCATTTTGGGTTTATTTTCCTATTTTAGAAGTAAAATTACCTTTGCTAAATGATGGCACATGACAAAGCCCAGCTTAAGCCCATGTTTTCTGATTCTAATTTCAGTGCATAGAACAAGTAGTATGCTAGACAGACTGGGTGAACAATACCAATGAAAAATTAATTAACAAAATATAGCGACCTATAGAATATTGGGGTACAGAACTTCTATTTACCACATCACATTTGTCTCTAGTCCCCTGTAAGCTCTCATAGCAGAGAACCTTCTACTGTCTTCTCTTATCATATAAACCAATTTAACCTTGAGTTTTGCATTTGTGGTGGTGGGCCCCATAAAATTTCAAAACTGTTGCTGAAAAATTTGGCATTCTTTCTGTGACATTCAAAATGTCAGTTACAATTCCATGTGTGTATTTTTATCTATTATTTATATATGCATATATACTATGTATGAGTACATAGTATGTTCATTTTCCTTTTCCTTTTCCTTTCTTCTGAAAAAGACCAGTTTGCCTGCTTTGGTGGTTTAGTCAAAGCAAAGGGGAATAATGGCAATGCATTAAATAGGTCTGAAATGTGTCTCTATTTCCCTAATCTTCCTTGGAATTAGTTCAGTTTGTATGGCAGAGTGCCTTCTCCCCTTCCTTGCAGTGCTAATGTGGAAATGCTAGTACTAGCATCTCCTTTTTCTGAATTAACTTTCTACTCTATAAACATTTCATTCTCTTTCCCAGCATCACTAGATAAAGATATTTTTTCTACCCCAAATACATTAACAAAAAATAGAAGCTGGACTAGATACTTTAGAAAAGGATAGCATTAAATGTTGGATTTCTATACTTGTTTTTACTCATAAGTGGGCTATTCGAGTTTAATGGTATGGTTTTTGTCTTAAATTACTGGGATTTTTACTATTTAACTTTAGAGATTGGATGAGGATATATGTTCTTGTTTATTTGTTTGTTTGTTTGTTTTTTGCTAATGAAAGATTAATTTGGTTGCTACAAGATCGAATTTTTTCTGCTTTCTGAACATATTTTACTTCTCAGCTCCTGTAGGAAGTTGAAAACTGGATAACATCCCTCTCATAGTGACTTGGCAAGTGCCTCTTAACTTGATATAAAGATATGCTAGCAGTTTTTGACTCACATCTCCTAAACTGAGACTTCCTATTTTTCAGAATTTCCTTTTTATTGCTCATAATAATAGGGCAACCTGGTGATTGGGATCCATTACTTACAATTTGAATTAAATGATTTAATTCACTTAAGTGATTGCAGATTCCCTTTTGCGGTGACTGTATAGCCCACACCTCTCTTCTTTGGGAACTGCCCCTCGCAGTCTCATTTGTACCCTGCAGTATAGTCTACCTGACCATGACTTACTGATTAAGTTGGGTTTCTGTTGGACTTCAGAATAACCTTAAAGAGCTTGCTTATTGTTTTGGAAGTATTCCAATTAACCGTTTGAAACTTCCAGGCCTTTGTTTGCTGTGGTATATTTTCTAGATTATTTTCAAATCTACAATTCAATAATTAAATCCTGTTATATTAACATAAATTATGTAAAGATAATTTACATGTGAATGACTCCTGAATATTCAAGACCTGGTTAAGCACAAGTGCAAATGACAGGATTAAAGGCTAAAATAAAGTACACTTTATAATTGGCATTATATCTTGACCTCAGCAGTGTGCAATAAACTTTTCCACCTTTTTCAGAAAGCCAATTATTCTCCTTGGACCTCACTAAATAGAGAGGCAATTCGCATAGTGATAAAATACATAGTCTGCGAAGTCAGACTAGATTTTATTACTAGTTCTGCCACTTCTAGCTTTGTGCCCTTGAACAAGTTACTTTAAGATCCTTTAATTCAGTTTCTCTAAAATGGGTATAATAGCAGTGTCTTACCTCACAAGATTCTTGTGACATTTAAATGCATTAATGAACTACTTATTCTAGATTTTCTCAATTGTCTTCTTACTAAAAAAAGCTTAGGGGGGCCTGGGTGGCTCAGTTGTTTAAGCATCTGCCTTTGGTTCAGGTCATGATCCCAGGGTCCTGGGATGGAGACCCATCAGGCTCCGTACTCAGTGAGGAGGAGGAGTCTGCTTCTCTCTGTCCCTCTGTGTATACTCCCTCTCTCTCCTCTCTCTCTCTCTCTCAAATAAATAAAATCTTTTTCTTAAAAAGCTTAGAATGTGATTATAACATATAAATATGCCACACATAAGCTATGGAGTTTTATAGCTTTATTTCAGCATAGATTCATCTGGGAGCATGCCTGTTATTCAGAGTCGTCTCATGATGACAATTTGCATTTCATTTCAGTCTAGGTAACTTTGTCATTTTCATGAATGTGTCAGGTCTACAGGAAACTCAATAATTATATTGTCATAAACCATATAGAGCCTCCCGATCCACGTGCCAAGACCTTCATGCACGAAAGGGCAAGCAATGCTTTGGAAGAATTTAGCACCATTGCAAAACTACTTAGGAACATAGCACGCAGTATTTGGCAGCACCATTATCTCTGTTAGGAAGCTTGAAAACAGTATCACTGCGTCCCATAAGGTGTTATAGCACATATGGTGAGCTGTTCTGATGAAGGCCACTGAGATGTCATCTGTGTTTGTGTCGAGACTAGTTTGTCTCTGCGTTCTTTGCCTTGTTCCGGTAATACATCCACCTTTACCCTGAAAGGACTTTACTCTGGGTTGGGGGTTGTGGGGGCAGCAAGCCCAATAGAGGCGGGGGAAACCCCTTATATCCATTTGTGGTTCTCCAGTGATTTTATTCAAACCTCATTACATTTTGTAGATGTGCATGTCATGAATTTTTCACCTCTAACAGCCTGAGGATATGATGGGTTGTTTATTAGAAATGAATTCATGATGATCTTTATTCTTCCATTTAGATCTAATGACATAGTGACTATACTTTTTCAGCTTTTAGCTCAGAGAGGAGTTTCCAAGTTATCTATCCTTGAGGATAATCTGGAAAGTGAAGTGGAATGGCCAGGTTACAGGCTATGAGTAGAGTTAGCACAAAGTGAAACAAATCTAAACCTATCCTGAGGAAGTTGTGCTTTCCACTGTGGGGAGACCTGAAAGTGCCTGTCACTGTCTTTGTCCAGACTTTATGGAAATAAAATTATATGCCAGACACTGCATTAATTGATCTGGGAGGTTCCCAGGTGAATTGTGCATTCTTGTGTCATTTAAAAAGTGCTAATGATTTAATGGTAGATCTAGCCTCACCAACTATGAATGTTAGTATGATGTAGGGAATGCTACATGAGAAGTTATGTAGAATGTGTGATTTGAATGCAGAGCAAGGGGGAGATTAATTCTGCCCTGAGAGCTGACGTTGCTCCTAGGGATAGGTTTTCAGAGAAGTTACTGAGCTGGATGTTGCAGAATAATTAATTGTTTTCCAGGCAGAGTTTTGGGGTCAGGACATTTGAAGCAGCAGAAGAAACATGTAGAACATGTATGGATCAAGAGGAAAGATAGCATGCTTGAAAAAAAGTAAGACATACAAACCAAACATTTCTAGATTAGAGGCTAGAAATATATGAAAGAGTGATAGTAGAAGAAAATAAGCTCAGGGAGGTAGATTGGGGTCTAGTCTTGAAGAGCTGACACTGAAAACATGCTGAACAGTTTGATTTTCCACAGGGAAAAAGGGTGAATTATTATTAGTTTTTATTTGGAAGGATAACTCTGGTATTTGTGTCTCAAAGACTGATAGAAAAAAAGAGAAATTCCTGGCTGGGAGTTCAAACAAGAGGAGATTAGAACACTCCTTGTGAGAGATGTTGAAGAACATGGCCCCCAGAGTTACATACTACAGAGCAAAGAAGAAATGAAGTCAGGCATATTTTAGGAAATAGAAAAGGCAAATATGTATGCTGATTGGATAAGAGCTGGAAAGGGGCTGAAAATGGAATCTTGAAGTTTCAAGTAGGATGGATAAAAATACAACAAATAATGAGAATGCAGGTGGAGAAAAGGTCGTACTAACACAGATGAAAATTTCAGCATTAGAATGCAAGTTTTGAGAAGCTTGTTGTTGACTCAGGAAGAGATAACTAATGTAATTTGGAAATAAGGCTTTGGTGCTCAGTAGTAAGTTCTGACCTGACTATGTCAATGTATAGAAAGTCATTAAAGCCGTAGGAATGAATGAAATCAACCAAGGAGGCATGTAGATCAAGAAAAGAGAAAAGACTGATTAGAATTATCTGATCTGGTCAGATGATTAGGAAAAGAAAAATGGAAAGATAAAGAAAACCATTCTCAGTTAAGATGCTTTTGAATGCACTGAGCAAAAAATCTGATTCAGACTGGTTTCATAAGGAGAGTGTTTATCTCAAATGTTGCATGAGTTTTCAACTTCAAACTGTTTCTCAGACTTACTTTCCTCATCAATATCCAATGGTTGCTTAGAAGCCATTGAGGTTATATGCTTGGGGAGAGGGAGAGAGAGTAAGAAGAGGAGAGAGAGAGAATAAAAGAGAGGGAGAGATAGAGAAAAAGAGAAGAGACTTCTTTCATTTAACAGTGAGAAAAAAAGCTGCTCCCTTCAGACTGATAGGACCTAGTCAAATATGTGCTCATTTCTGTTCAAATAATAATCACTAGGGAAAGGCCATTGTGGAACAGGCTTGCCATCATTGGCAAGGGGTTTAAAATCCCCATAACTGACTGAGAGAGGCTATTGCTGGGTAAACACAGAGGTTTCCACTGCTTAGCCCAGTATTTGTGTTCAGTGGTTGCTGAGACTAATTCAAATTCATCTTGTAGAAAGTAGAATGTTCTTATTTGAGCTCAGATTGGCTCAAAGACATAAAGGTTTTTTGTGTAAGAACATAAACGCCTATGTTTGAAAAGGTATAAAGAAGGTGGGTTTTGATAATATCACTCACTTGGTAGTTGCTCAGTGACTCCAACTCGGGCTAATTGCCAAGCCCCACTGGCATCCATTCTGTCTTTATAGAGGGAGTTATTCAAACATCACCAACAGGTTTAAATCCATGCTAGTTCCCAAATCAAACCTTTTTCTTTCTTTTTTTTTTTTTTGAAGATTTTATTTATTTGACAGAGAGAAACACAGCCAGAGAGGGAACACAAGCAGGGGGAGTGAGAGAGGGAGAAGCAGGCTTCCCAAGGAGCAGGGAGCCTGACGTGGGACTCGATCCCTGGTCTCCGGGATCATGACCTGAGCTGAAGACAGTGGCTTAACCAAATGAGCCACCCAGGTGCCCCCAAATCAAACCTTTTAATGCACTGTTTATGCTTTGTTAGCCTCCCTTGGTTTTGCTAAGATTTTAGTATTTCATCCATCAACATCATCTAGATTCCAAAGTGTAAGGCAGATTTCATTTTGATATAGTTACTTCTTATTTGGAACTTCATATCTCAATGGGGTCTGCTGAGTTCCACACCATTCCTTGAGTTGCAACTCCTTTGCCTTCAGAGAGAGCCTATTCTGGTGTCTTCACTCCTGCCTCATGTGCCCAAGCCTGAATTTTCTTATGTCTCTTAGTTCATGGTTCAGCTCTGATTTTTTATCCTATTCTGTTCCAAAAACTTGGAGTGTCCTCTGTCTGCCTTTCAGAACTGTATTCCTTCAGAACTAGGAACCTAACTTCTACTATTTCAACTTGCTCTGGGTCTGACTAGTGAATAGAATTAACAAAGAGGTCACCTGCTGGGTTGAATATTCTAGATACCTTATTCCACCCCATTGGGCAATTTGAGGCTAAGCCTGGGTCCTCTCCAATACCTGAGATATCTGACAATAAAGACACTGCTCCCCCCCTCCCCCCGCCAATGAACAAGGAGAGAGAACACTTCTCACCATCAGTTTCACTTCCTCTGTAGCTTTAAACAGATTTTCACATATTTTTATGGTCCAAAAAGTTTATATATCATGAATTTTAAAGAAAACATTTGATATGTATTAATGATTTAATGCTCTTATTTATATCCTTATTTATTTATAAGAATTAAACCAACTTTTAAATCAAAGCCAGAAAATACACTAAGATAACTTTGGGAAGGAATTCAGACCTTACTTGCACTTAGCCTGTAATTTATGTGGTTGAAAATAGAGTATTTATGCAATTTGCAGAGCCAACACAAATTCAGCTTAGCTTGTACTGTTGATGAATCATGACTATTGATAAGTGACAAACTCTAGACCCCATCTATAGGACATATACAAAAAGATACCTTTTCTGAAACCATTTCTAATCTGTCGTTCTGAGTTTATGTCACTAATTTGGTTACAGATTTATATGTATTATTTCTTACTCAAGGTTGCAATAACCAGCTCTTCTGGGATTCTGAAGTATCAGAAGGCTATCTTTTGTAAAACGTTTTAAAGGAATAATACACAAAATAGGGACATTGTCCATAAATATAATGGAATATTATGTCTCCATCAGAAAGAATGAATACCCAACTATTGTACCAACATGGACCAGATTGGAGGGGATTATGCTGAGTGAAATAAGCCAAGGAGAGAAAGTCAAATATCATATGGTTTCACTTACTTGTGAAGCATAAGGAGTAATATGGAGGACAGTAGGAGAAGGAAAGGAAATGTGAGTAGGGGTAAATCAGGGAGGGAGATGAAACATGACAGACTTTAGACTCAGAAAGAAACTGAGAGTCTAGGAAGGAATGGGGGTGGGAGATGGATGAGTGTGGTGGTGGGTATTGAGAGCACGTATTGCATGGAGTGCTGAGTGTGGGGCATAAACGATGAATCTTGGAACACTGAAAAAATAAAATAATATAATAAAAAAAGGAAAAAGAAAGATAGCACAACTTAAAAAAAATAGGGACATTGTTCATAAAATTGATTGTACTTGATATGTTCCTGTCTTTTAAGTCTGGTAAATGTCTGAAACTGAATCCTTTTAATGATTTCCATCTCCTAGCTGCTTATCACCTTCAGGGTGGTTAAAAAAAATAAAAAACTTAAAAAATATGCTACTCAGTAAGTTGGATATATATGAATATGTGGCCAAAACCAATTGGAAAAGAACAAACAAGAATATCATAAAACTTGTTCAATGGGCACACATCAATTTTGTGGTTGAATTCTTTCCAGATTATTTTATTTTATTTTATTGTACATCGCCTTCCTTGATTGAAATGGGTTTCACCATGTGCTCCTTCCTTTCCTTAAAGCTATGAGAAAGAAATGTTACAATATCAAGCTCATTAATCTAGCACCCTTAGAGTCTTAAGGTTTGCTCTCTGGGCATCCCCTCTGCAAGTGTTTATTATATATATGGAGTATATAAGTATGTGTGTATATTTTTTTTTATTGTTACTAAAGTTTTTTTTTTTTTTTTTTCCCAGTGCTTCAAGATTCATTCCCCATTCCCCACACCCAGTGCTCCACGCTTTAGGTGTCCCCAGTACCCACCACCAGGCTCTCCCATCCCTCCACCTCCCTCCCTCCAAGTCCCTCAGTTTGTTTCTGTGTCCAAAGTCTCTGTTGTTTTGTTTCCCTCCCTAGATTACCCTAGTTCCCATTTGCTTTCCTTCTCCCACTGTCCTCCAGTTCGCCCCTCATGCACCACAAGTAAGTGAAACCATGCAATACTTGACCTTCTGTTCTTGGCTTATTTCACTCAGCATAATCTCTTCCAGTCCAGGCCATGTTGCTACAAAAGTTGGATTTCATCCTTTCTGATGGAGGCATAGTATTCCATTGTATATATGTACCATATCTTCTTTATCCATTCATCTGTTGATGGGCACCTTGGTTCTTTCCACAGTTTGGCGATTATGGCCATTGCTGCGATGTACATTGGGGTGCATATGGCCCTTCTTTTCACTACATCCGTATCTTTGGGGTAAATGCCCAGTAGTGCAATT